>CAJNIZ010006914.1:62544-106852 GCA_905231905.1 Symbiodinium pilosum | reverse complement strand
GGGGTTTCCCAAAATTGGGTACCTTTTTGGGGGTCCCTGTAATAAGGACTACAGTATTAAGGTCTACATTGAGGTTTCCTTATTCAGGGAAACTACCATATGCAAGCATGCTGTTAGCTCGCAGTGGTGGCCATGGTCCTCGTATGAAGCATCGTGTTTATCAATTCCGTATATTCAACCACAGCTAACAAGAACATTCCTACAACATATGCACCTGTACGCGTAACTTCACTAACCTCCAGAAGGCTCTAGCTTGGTCCCCTGAGCAGCAGTTCATGAAGATTTCGTTCTCAAGGAAAAGCCATCGCAGAAGGACAATCCCCTTGCGCTACAGCGTTACAGCATAATCTTGAAGGCTTGGTTGTTGTAGCACTGCAGCATGAAGGTGACTGCGGAAATGCCCGCCGCCATTCCAAACCTCTATTGCTCTAGTACGCCCTCCCTCCAGATGACGAATCTTGAGTAGCTTTGAAGCCTTCCTGCTACCAAAAAAGCAGGTCGTGGCTGGATGCTTAGGGGTGTAGATGGTAGGGTGCCCAACTTGAACACGCCAATGACCTCGCAATGCGGTTTAGGGTTCAGGAACCTGCAACAAAAACATAAAACAGAAGCATAAGCCACGACAAATAGCATTCCGCTGTGATTCTGGTTCAGAAGCAATATTCTGTGTGAGGGGCCATATAAATCCACACCCTAACGTCGGAAGCTGACACCCCAAACGCAAATTTAAAAAACCCTCATCCCGAAGCCCTCACCGTTAACCCTGGATCCCTTACCCTTCAGACTCTAACCACGGTGGCAGCCTGATCCAAGCTCTCGCAAGCTTCGCTGCACCTATGGAGGGAGGTCTAGGGGGACCAAGCTTTGGAGAGGGAGCAAGGCAGTGTGGGGGCCTGGTTTTTCAGTCAGAAACATGCCTTAGAATGCTTGTGTTTTTCCCACGAAAATCAGATTCTAAACTGGGACTGAAGCTCCTGATTTTTCATTGACTGAGGTGAAAGGCAATTCTTTGGATGTCTAGCTATAGGGATATTCTCCTTTAATAATCGGCTATATAGTGATCATGGAAAAGAATATGGAAACTACTATTTAGGGTTCGGGTGCTTAATGCCAGGGTCATGCCCTGAGCATCACAACTTTTAATCTCCAAGTGCCAGCTGAGGTCACCTGGAATGTGGAGTTTAGAGATTGTATGGGTTGGGTATGGGCTTAGGGTTTCCTAAGTTTAGGGTTTCCTAAACTCTAAATCCCCGTGAGGACAAGTAATTCATCTTCAGGGGCTATGAGGACGGCCCCCGATACATCTATGGAGCTGTGGAGATCATTGAAGGATCAGTTAGGAATGGTAATGTAGAAGCCTAAAGAACTGTCAAAGCTATGGTCCCGGATTCCTTGCATAAGCATGGTATAAGGGACCTCAAATAAACCTCAAAACGCTGTTCGGAATTCATTTGGCCCCCGTAAACCCCAATCTAAGCCCAATTTCCCATCCATTTCCCAGTCTCTTTTCCATTTGATTCACCATTTTTGGGGTAATATCCCTACACTGTACATGAGGCCTGGACTAAATTTGTAGTACATTCCATAAACGGTCCCTCCCAATCCCTATATAGTCCACTATAGGTCCCCGCGACCTAACTCTAGTCCGTGGCAAACATAATTCCTCTGTATCCTTCGACCCTGAGCCTTCAACCTCAGGGTTTAGGGTTTAAGGGTTTAGATGAAATTTTTCCCTCCAAAAATCTTTCTCAAGAAAAGCCCGTGGCCCCCTTGGAATTTCAACCCCTCAAAGCTTCCCGCAGCTTGAAGCAGCATTTTCCGCTGGAGGAGCTTGCATCAGCGGGCTTCTTCGGCCCAAAGCACTGGACGCTTCGGATCCTAGTCCAAGGCAGAAGTCTCCACCAAAGCCTCATCTACCTTAGTTGTCTGGAAACAGACCAACTCTTGGGGACCCTGGTAAGATCCCTTCTTGCCCCTGGACTCTGGCATTGAAGCTGTTAGCAGGCATTGCCGGGTCAGTTGTCTCATAATGGGGGAGTTCCTGGGGTTGGAAAAGGCTTCGGACAGGAGAATGGATCTTCGCAGTAACCCGTTTGTACTTCACATGAAGCTCCCAATGCCCTACCCCTTCCGAGGGCCCGAACCATCAGTTAGCAAGAGATTTTCCACTGCAAGCTCCATGAATGCAACAAACAAGAAAAGCCTGAACTGCAAGCATGTCCGTGGTGCGTTTAACTCCGCGTCCACTACGGCATTTTCATCCTGCAGCACGAGAGTGCAAGAGAGGAAACGCTAATGCGCTTCTGCTGTGACTGCTGCTTCTCTACCAGCACCCGCCAATATAACCCCAATATCAACCCCATATCCCTAAAAATGTACTATAGTAGTTTCCGTTTTATTTTCCATTATCCCCAAACCCTACCAGACTGCCGCCTTCTTCCGTTCTTTGACTGGTCCTGCTGCTACTAGAGCTACAGCTCTGACTACTGCGGGTGCTCTTCTTCCTCCACGTGATGCTGATGAGGTGCATGGGTTTCTGAGAGTTCTCGAATTTCTTGAGACAGGCGCTGCTGCCACTGCTGCTAGAGGATGGCTCTTGTCTAATACAAGGTACTGCTATGGCTATGGCCCAGGTTCCTGCCGCCGCCATCGTGGCAACCGCAACAACGGCGGTGACCACGACCACGGCTACGATTGCTGCTGCTGCTGCTGCTGCTGCAGCTGCTGTGCCAGCAGCAGCAGCAGCGGCAGCAGCGGCACCAACACCAGCACGAGCAACAGCACCCCCAACCCCCCCAAGCCCCCCACGACGACTACTACTGCTGCTTCAACTTCAACTTCTTTTGCTCCCGTACTGCTCTTCCTCCTCCTGCTGTGTTCTGACAATGATGTTTGTGCTTGTACCGTGGGAAGAGCAACCCTTATTCAAAGGAAGTACGTATCGTGAAGAAATTTGGGATATTGAAATTGCCGCTCATAATTTTGTTCACCCAACTATTGCTCGCATGCTGCTTCCGTAGCGACGTTAGACTTCTGGGAGTCGGTTTGAAGTCTAGATCGGGATCTCCAACTTTTTCAGCACTTGCGTCCTTGCTGTCTGTGACAGCAGTTGTTGTTGACGCTGCAGCTTCAACTTCAGGCATCTTCCTGCACTGGTCTTTGGGCTCAAGGATTCTGGGATTTGAGCAGGACAGGGTTGCAGGTTTCCTTGTAACCAAACAAGCCGAAAACCAAAAAACACCAACACCAACCTAGAGTCTCTGTGATGTCTGACTTCAGGCTGGCCATTCCGTCCTTGTCCTCCCCAAGAAGTTCGGCCAGATTCTCACCTGTTGTTGATGCGGCGCTCGCCTCTGGAGTGGCTTCTGTTGTCTTGGCAAGATCTACCTTGGGTGACATCGCTGCATCCTCGCCCAGAAGCTCGGCAACGTCCTCGGCTGTAGTGGATGTCGCACTGACTTCTGCAGAAGCTTCGGTATCTTCGGGGACCTCCTCCTTGAGTGGAATCACTGAGTCCTCCGCTGTAGTTGACGCCGCGCTGGTCTGTGGAGTCTCTGGTGCTGCGTCCAGTGCCTTGGCAATCTCCTCCCTCAACGGCTCGCCCGAGTCTTCCTGAAGTGGCATGGAGTCCCCACCCTGGGTCATTTTGCTGGCTGCGTCGGTCTCATCCTCGTTCAGGAGCTTCGTCAAGTCCTCGGTCGTTGTAGTCGCAGCTTCTGCCTTACTGGTCCCAACGCCAAACTGATATGAGAGCTCCTAAGAAGGGCCCCTTTTGGAATCCTTGAACCCTGTACATCCCTACAAAATGCCAACTGGCCCGATATATCCACTATATCGGTATTCTCAAAATATGGGCCAGTTTTGGTTATAGCTTATATTTCAGCACCTCATATTTAGAGGTACTCACATGAGACTCTAATTTTTGGGAACTACCCATATGACAACCTTTTTAGGCCCCTGGTTTGTGGCAACATGCCCAAAATCAAGAACGACTGTGTCATGAGAAGTGGAGCCTCTGCCTTCAAGTCAGCAGTGGAAGGCTCTAGCTGCTCCTTCAGGGTGATCCTTTAAGTGAAGGCTTCAGGGTCTATGAGTCTAGGCTGTTTCGGGTTTAGGGATCACCAAAGAGGGTTCCTCTAATTCCCCTGCAAAGAAATCCCACGTGCTCCTCATTCATGTTTCCGGCCATGTCTTGAGCCGGGACCGCCATGGAGTTCGTGAGGTCGGCTACATCAATGGTTGTGGTTGCTGGTTCCTGTGGCAAACTTCATCTTCCACAACCATGGAGATTTGGGATGTAGGTGCTGTCTACAGGCCTACAGCAGCCGAAAGAAAAACAAAACAAAACAACATTTCCATTTTCGTCTTGAGCTCCGTCTTTGACATCTCTCTGGCCTTGATGCTGGCGCTCTCCTCGACCTTGCCGGCATGGGTTTAAAATGCTAAGCCCTGGACCCTAAATCATGAAGTGTCACGGCTTCTGATGTGGTTGTTGCTGCTGCCATCTTCAGAACTTCTGAAGCCTCCACAAAATTGCAAAGGGCAACGTGAACGTGAGGCTTCCCAAGCATCTTGGTTCTAGCAATCCCTCCGCTAGTGTAGGATCCTTCGATTTATGTTTTTTGGGGCCCCCACAGCTGGGGCGTCCTGCACCTGGTTGTCAGCAGCCCCTGAAGCCGCTGCTGTGCTGGAACTCTGACCCGGGAACGGAAGTTCGTTGATTGCAAGCTTGCGCCAGAGGTTCGTCCAACACTTCTCCTGAAGGGTTTTCTCCAGATGCCATGTGTTAGAGGCTATTCTTCAGCTTGTGCCTCGTTTTTTGAAACCTTACATCATACAGCCCCTTATCCTCAATTGGGCTAAACAGGGAACCCTACGCTCTAACGGTTGGGCTTCTGTATTCCTTGCTGCCATGCCCCAGCAACTTTCTGAATACTTTCCCTTCCACCATCTTGGGGGTCCCAATACTAAGGATTATTATATAATCGGATCCCCCAAATTAGGGAAACTACCACCCGCCTTTGATGCCTGGTGCTACCCAGAGAGCCTTTCAATAAGGAACGTTGTCCAAACCATGTTGGGATCCCGCGAATGATTCAAGATACGTCCCCGTCCCCCTGCAAAAGAGAGCCTGTACATACATATATACATATATACATATATATATATATATATTATAGATATAGGTATGTATGTCCTGAACCATATCATGATCCCGAGTATGAGTTAAGGTATGGATATCGGTCTCCCTGGATGATGGCAGCACTTCTCCTCTAATTCCGGGCTCTCCGCCATGCTCTGTCCCAACCTCTGCGGTCTCTTGGGGTTTTGGGGTTGAGGGTTTTAGGATTTTAGGGTTTTGGATTTTTTGGATTTTAGGGTTTTAGGATTTTAGGATTTTAGGGTTTAGGGTTCAGGATTTTGGTGTTCAGGGTTTAGGGTCTATCTTTCTTACATCTTAGGTTAGTGCCGGTTACCATAACCGTTGCCCGAGAGGTACAAGGAATACTTAGCAGCTCCTTAACAAAAGCCCTTTGAGGACCGTTGCCGTGAGCGGGAATGGCGACAGTTACAATATTCATAACCGGGTCCTATGCCGCTGCCTCAGGCAAGGGAAACAACAATGGGAAAGGAGAAAGGGTTTCAAACACAGTCGAAGCCTTAAGCCCCACATCCCACACCCTGAAGCCATGTAGTCTCAAACCAAACTCCAATGAGCTACGCCCTCAACCCTGACCCACAAGCCCGAGGTCGTATGGTTGTTAACATCTTCTTTTTCATCCCCAACTGCCAGAGGTCATCATGCCATCTGTCAGAAAACCTAGATTATTTCAGAGAAGATCAGATGGGCAACTAGCAGCTCCTGCTGACCTAGACCCCTAACGCTTTTCAAAAAGGCGCTGGAAGAACAAAACGCACTCTCATGTAACCCTCCAGACCTGCAAAACCCTAAACCCTAAACCGTAAACACCAAACAGTAATGACAACGAGCAACTCCTTCGTGGGGTCACAGGCCAGCTCCATAGCCTGGGTTGCTGTTAAGGAACTCAAACCAAGTTACTATTTTCAAAAGCCTGTTGTTAACTATATAACCATATTGCTTAACTTAAATTCCATAACAGCAACCCAGTAGCAGCTTTAGTGTCCAGGACGATCTGTGGAATCGCAGGCTCTACCTTCCTGAAGGTTGCCTGGGGGCTCATGGTTTGGGGTTTGGCGCTTCGGGTTTGGGGCGTAAGGTTTGGAGCTTCAAGTTTCAGATCTCTGGGTTTAGAGTTGCAGTTTACACTTTGGTATAATGGTAACCTTCAAAGGCTGTGTTGCAGCACCATCGGGAATGGACAAGATAACAGAAAAAGGAAAAATGGAAACTACCACATTCTTTAGGCTTAGGGCTTGCAGGAATGCATCCGACCATGGACACCAGCAGGATATTATGTTGGATTTAGGGTTAGGCAGTAGGAGATAATCAGGGACATTCAGCGGGAATACTGAATGTAGATCCATTCTTCCATCCCCTACTAACTACCGACGAACCGTATCCCTAGTAAAACTAACACAGAGTTCTGCCACAAGCACGGCATCAGTAGTTTTGGTAAAGGACGTTGTGTGCTTCCTGGATTAATTGGGGAGTGTAGGTTTCCGGGTTCAGGTCCTTAGCGGTAAAGCGTTGTAGCGCTGAAAAGTTGTAAGCTCTCAGGCTTTAAGGCCTTAGGCGAGTTGCGTCGTCAAAGCTGAAGACATCCGTAAAGGCCACTACCATGAGGTTATATTTGGTAAGAGCCGGAGCCAGGTTTGTGTCGGTGAGGATGCGCTCATAAGCGACGCCCGTGCCACTCATCATGCTTGCGTCCTGGCACGGTGGTGATAGGCGGAGTGGTGGTGGGGGGTGGGGGTGGTAGTAGGTCGTGCGTCCTGTTCATGCTGTTGCTCTTGGTGCTGGGCATGCATGTGATCATCTAGCAGCCAGCTATGGGAACCAACTCTCTTGTGTGTGGTCTAATGCTTCACCCACCTTTCGTTATGTGGATGTACGTGTGCCGCTTGGCACTGGGTTGTAGAGAATTCTTCTATCCTGACAAGCTCGTTCATAGGTCAAATCTGATACCCCCTATACATCTACTCATGTTTCTGCGTGAAACAGAGCGTTCAGCAAATTCCGTTGCATTTCATCGGGCAAATGTCCAGCGCATCCATGGCGTCGAAGAATTCCTGCAAAACATCAGTTGATTTTGGGAATTTTGGAAACCAAAGCCTCTGGGTGGCGGAACGATTGCCATGGAGCAATCATTTTGACAGGGGGGAGTTGCAGTAGAAGTTACTGCTGTGCTTTCTGCTGCTAAGCTTTCTTCTAGCTTCTTGAGTCTCAGACTTCATTCTTCATCTGCGTCAAACGAACCCCATGCAACACTTGGTTTCAGCATGAATGAACGAACACATGAATGAATGCTTGAAAAAAGGATGGGTCAACGAGTGACTGGCTGAGTGAACAATTGGCTGAAAGAATGGGCAAATGAAGTAATCAACGAATGCATGCATGCATGATCGTACATGCATGCATGCATAACTGAAAAGCTGAGTGAATGAAGATGAATGTCAGAGCGAGTGAGTGAATGACTGGCTGGTTGGCTGGCTGAAAGACTGGCTGCGTGTGAAATGAGCGAACGAAGCAGTGTGCGAGTGAGGGCATGAACGCATGAATGAACGAATGGGCGTGAATAAACGGATGGATCGATTGCCCGCATGGATCGGTTACCTGGTTGGATGGACGGATGGATGCATGGATCGATGGATGGATGGTTGTACGCATGCAAGAATGCGATGTTGCTGCTGCCTCTGTTGCTGGCGATCATGTAGGTGTAAATGATGGTGATGATAATGATAATGATAACGAAGATGATGATTAGTAGTAGCAGTAGCAGCAGTAATAGAAGTAGCAGCAGCAGGGGGGGTAGTAGGAGGAGGAGGAGAAGTAGTAGACCTGCATGTAGACGTAGTAGTGCCAAGAGCAGCGGCAACAGTAGTTCTGGCAGCAGGAAGTAATGGTAGTGGTAGAGGTAGTGACAACGGAAGTGGTAGTAGCAGTAGCAGTACTAGTAGTCTCACTACTGTAGCAGCAGCACTGGCAGTTATTTCCGTTTTTAGTACGTAGTAGTAATCGTTGTTTTTACTGCTGCTGCTGCCGCTGCTTCCTCGGACACATGCTGTCGAAGTAGCTGCAAGCTGCAGCCTGTCCTCCACAGCCTCCTTCAGTTTTCGGAGCAGTCTCAAGCCTCAGATGCGTCCAAGCGCAAACAGACTGCAAGTCATCATCCCATGGTACAACAAAAGCACGTTGCTTCCAAATTCAAGGGTTAGGATTTCCGGAGCAAAGCTGTTTCGCAGATATCCCCAGTCTGCGGTGACCTCGCATTTCAAGAAAAGATACTGTCAAGAGCGTTTGTCAAGGGTTCCGGTGGATTATCACCGCATACTTCGGGATTAAGGCTTAGGGCGGTCTTCTTCAGCATCCAGTTTTCCTAAGTGAAAGTCCTGGGGGCTACCGCAGTGTCCCATTACCTTCGTTACGCGTTCCACCCATATAAGCTCCTCCCTACATACACTCTAAACGAGAAGCACAACCCTTTTTGCATCCAGGACTCTACAAGATGCCCTTACCCTGAAACCCTAAACTCGTAAACTTCTTAAGGAGATCCTCAACTCTGACCTTTGCCCGTCTTGATTTCAATATTTTCTAGTTGCCAGGGAAGCTTCAGCGCACAATTGCTCTTCCAACATCAGAACCGCTAACAGATTTGGCAGTGTAAGGGGGTTTCCCAATATTAGGGGTACCTTTTGGGTTCCCAATAAGGACTACAGTATTTTGGGATCTATATATTTCGGTCCCGTCATTTATTCAAACTACCATCTGTGTATATACATATACATGACACGTGACCTTGAATCAATGCAGAATCATAGCATCCTCTGTCCACTATCTCTTCTATATTGAAGGGTTAGTGCATTTGCAGTACAATCCGCCGACTCTAAGCCCAAAAGCCCTTAACTACCAGGCTTAAGCCTTCGAACCTTAGCACCTCTTCGGGCCCTCCCCCGTCCCACGAATAGTAATGAATAGGGTGTATCAGTGCCATATCATAGTTGCATTTGGGCACTCCCCAACCCCTTCACAGTTCTCATGGGTGCAGTAACAGTATGTTACCATTACAAATCAACCCTCTAAACCCTGAGTCCAAGCCTTTGCCCTGAATAAAGGGGTTTATATAATCCCCTAAACCCTTAACCCTAAGCCCAAGTTACTCTCTGCGCCCTTGTCGTGCTTGCGCTGGGCTTCGGCGACCTGGTCACCGGCCTCAACTTCAAAGACAATGCTGGGAGAGGTTTGGAGGCTTGGGTTATACTTATTTTCTTTTTTGGAATCTAGAGCTTCGAAGTTTCAAGCTTGAAGGATTAGATGTTTAGGGCGTGCTTTAGGGATGAAAGGTTTTAGAACTTCAGATTTATAGGATGGTGTCCTTAATCACCTCCCCCGGGATGAGGCTTACAGAATTTCGGCCTAAGAGTCCCTTCTTGGGCGTGCCCATGATAAGGACCTCATTCCTTTGGCATTTAGAAGGAGGGTCTCTCTTTCGGAAACTCCGGGTTTACGTTCTGCAGTTCATCGGATTCAGGGCCCAAGGTCAAAGTGAGGGTTACGCACGCGCAACATATTGCGGGCTGCGTGGGGTTTGTGAGGGTTGCATACAGCCTCTCGAATTTATTGTTCGAGACCTCCGATTACTTCCCTGCCCTCCACGACTCCTTCTCTCTCCCCCTGTAGGTTCAAGGTGTACGTTCTGCACAGGACGACAATAGCTGTAATCAGGCATGTTGAGCAGCGATGAATCGCAGGAACTGATGTATGTGTGTGCCTGTTTACAAGGAGCCCGATCAACATGGAGGGGCCGATCAGCCATGGCTGCGGCTGCTGCTGCTGCTCCTTTTCTGGCCTTTGGTCAGCTGGAAATGAAGGAATGGACAGGAAAACGGAAACTACTGTATTCATGGGTATTCTAGGGATTACTATAGGGACACATTCCTTCATTCCTGGCTAACCAAAGGCCAGTTTTAAGTTCACCTGCCATCCCCGACCTTACTGTATGCATGCAGCAAACCTTCAAACAGGCTTTCATGTTGCCCTTGCTTGTGCCAGTTGATCGTGCGCCCCTAGACTATAAGCCTATATCACCCTCACTAGCAGCATTTAGCACAACTGCCAAAGCACTAAGCCCTGAGCACGTGACTTGATCCTATACCAGATGGCTCCTCTATAGCCAGGCTGATAACCATCTAGAACTCTATACTCCATAGCCGCACTTTAAACCCTGAACACCAATCTAACTCTTCGAGCCCACATGACCCCCATGCACAGCCTGTTTCAAGCTCATGTGCATTTCCTGAAAAAACACTGCCCTCCTCAAGCAATGGAACCCACAACCTTCCAACCCAAAAACCTAGACCTAAACGCCAAACCCCTCATAGCCCAAACCTCTCAAAAATCCTAAATCTCACACTCGCATACCCTAAGCCTTGAGCCTCAACATCTGAAACTCTATAGCCCCCCTTAAGTAGATGGAATATGGAATTGCCCAAAATCATAAGAAGATCCGCATATGCCCCACATTGTATGGCTAGGTACCCCAAAACCCTAAACCCTGAAGGGGGCTATGCCGCAAAACCCTCTAGCATTGGCCTCAGCCTCCTCCAAATGGGCCTTCCTGAGTGTAGCTTTATGGTTTAGGTGTTTAGGCGTTTAGGGTTTAGGGGGTTGAAAGGAAATCTTGGGGTCTTTTAAGGTATATAGGGATATTGTAAAGGACGTAGACCTATTATAGGGGATATAGGGATACCGTAAGTGATGTAGACATATTAAGGGGGATAGAAGGATTTTACAAGGGATGCACATCTAGCATAAGGGACATAGGTTATTGGGACGGTGTCCCTGTGGACAATTGAAGTCCATATTCGAGATGATGATGCACTGTCATACTTTAGATTGCCCCTACTACAAGCATGACAATTTATTGAAGTTCTCGCCCCTATGACATGATATTTGTTGCTCTTGCAGGATCTCTCCTCAATACGATGCTGAATTGGGAAGATGGCTTTCAAGAGGGTCCATAGTTTACAAAGCAGCTCTGATAGAAATGCTCCAGGGGTTGAGGGTTGAGGGTCAAGGGTGTAGGGTTCTTCCAGGATGGTAAGTGTTCTCCCAGTTGTCTCAACATCCAAAAGCTAGGAGCAGAGTAAGAATGTCCCAGTTACTACTGCTCCAAAACTTGAAGTCAAACAATTTTGGGACGATTTCCCATGTGAGCTATAGTCTAAACTCCTAATATCCCCCTTAATATACCCTATAGTAGTCCTCTATATTATTCCCCATATAACCCCCTGTAAGGAGTTTAGACTATAGCTCATGTAAAGCATCCTCTGGGTTAAAATCGGGTTTCGGGTTTTAGGGGTTTAGAAACTTGCCCTGAAAAAAAAGAGGCCCGCCGAGCGTCATAGCCTCGTCCAGGGCCTCTTCCACCCTTGCCTGGATGGCTGAGAGCTCCTGGCAACTTGGGGGTTTCAAAAAAAATTAGGGGTACCTTTTTGGGGGTCCCTATGATAAGGACTATAGTATTTTGGGGTTTATATTGGGGTCCCCTTATTTTGGGAAACTACCACTTCTCTTATGGGTTAGGGCATTCATGGTTTGCCCTTGGGCTAAATGGTTATGTAGGGATAACGGAAAAGAAAGTGGAAACTACTATTAAGGGTTCAGGGTTTAGGGCATTCTGGGGGTTTAGGGTTTAGGGGTTTAGGGTTTAGCAGCTGCTCGTACTGGCCTTCCTCGGGAATGAGCGAAGGGTTTAGGGCTAGGGTTTAGCAACTTCTCTTACTGGTCTTCGCAGGAAATGAGCGAAGGGCAAATAGTGACCATGATAACGATGATGTAGGGTCTACCAAGAGGATCCGTTCCTCCTTTCTTCGTGAACCGCCGCCAAAAAACCGCTGACTTCTACATGGTAGTTTCCCAAAATAAGGGGACCCCAATATAGACCCCAAAATATTTTAGTTCTTATTATTGTGTCCCCCGAAATGGTAACCCTAATTTTGGGAAACCCTAACCCCTATATAATCCCCTATATAATCCCAGTTTCCATTTCATTTTCCATTTTCTTTTCCATTTGATTCTCCATTATAGTAACCATAGGTGCCCCTAATTTTGGGAAACCCAAAACCCTAAACAGTAGTTTCCATTTTCCTTATATAACCCCTTTAAACCCCTTTAATGGGACCCCTAATTTTGGGAAACCCCCCCAAATCTCTAGGGATCTTGAGCTCAAGCTTTGGGATGCTTTCCTATTTTTTTGGACCTGCCCCTTGTATCTCCCTTAGAACGCCTATAGTAGTTTAGGGTATAGGATTTAGGGTTTAGGGTTTAGGGTTAGTCCCCTATATCCCCTATATAATCCTTTTTAAGAAGTTTGTTCAGACCATAGCTCTCATGATATTAACAAAGTTTGAGGCATGAAGCTGCCGAGGTCAGAAGACTGAGGAGCCTAAAAGGATCGACAGCCCTTGGTGTTGGTGTTGGGAGCAGCTCCTTGCACGTCTTCTTGTGGGTTGCTGTTACGGAACCCAGTTTAGGTTACTATACCGGGGAACCCTACTCGTACATATATCTATATATACCAACTATGGTAACTTAATTTAAAAATTCCTTAACAGCAACCCAGTCTTAGAGCCTGTAGGGAATGCCCAGGCCGGGGCAAGTATCAACGATTCACGCAACACCCTACGCCCTAGACAACAATGCCGTGCCTCCTGTGCTTTTTTTGCTCTCTTCTCAGCTTCCACCTGAAGGGGCACATTTGGGAGCCGAAGTTGCGAAGCTCTGTTTGTTTGGGGCAGAAATGAACCAAGACGTCAAGATTTTGCAGCTACCTTAGGGCCACTTAACTCCAGAAACTACTCTTCTTCTGCATCTCGGCAATGCGCAGACCATGTTGCGAAGCAAAGCCGTCACAGTACTTGCGGAGGCAAGCAGACCTTAAGAAACATGGAACTGCCCACCTTATAGGGACTGGGCAACGCCGAAATCCAAATCTCAGGGAGAAAGGAGGAATCTAAAACTTACCTTTGAAACCTGCCAGCCGATTAGATGGGGCCATGCTGACAAACGTCGATGTAAGGATATGTTGTACCCAAAACATGTGGACCCCATAAGCGACCCCAAAATTGTGGGTACCCCCCCAAAAGGGTACCCCTAATTTTGAGAAAATCCCATGAAAGGGTCTGTAGGGTTGCACGGGGAATACGAAGGAGTACCTTGGCACCGAGGATTTCAAGTCGACACCCAACATATACACTCCTCAGCATTCCTCAGGAACCCTATGTACACGCACCAAAACCTGAAGAAAGACAACTGTGCTAACTATATGTACTATATATACACATATACGTGATTATAGTGGGATTACACACAGTACATAGGATCTAGGTTGATGCCTGCTGCTCTTCCGTCTCTTTTTTCAGCTTCCCAGAGGCCAGGGCCTGTTGGGCTGAGGGGCGCGGGGGTCTCTCATACGCTAGGCGACCTTAAGCAGGCATGTGAGTTATCAGTAGGTTGTGGGGGTCACTACTAGCTATTACGTACGGGCTGTTTTAAGAAATGATCATATAGATTCGGCCTTATTCGGGGCGTTTCTCATAACCTTCAGTATTACAGATGGGCTCAGAATGGTGATTCTGAGGAACTCCTGCGAATCTAAACAAAGCCCGCTTTGTCATGTTGTGCTTTTTGCTTGCTTTGCCTTCCACTTATGGACCAAATCCAGCTTCTCTGCACTGCAGCCGCACAAGCCCGAGCTTGAATTTGTGCATCTGATTGTTGTCATAAAGGTTTCTCAAAGCAGGGACCCATGGTGACCCTGGCTGTACAGGGATCATAGGGGCCACCTGCACATCTGTACCGCACTTGGCACGATCTTGAGGCGATTTGGGTTCTGAAAACACCCTGTGTTGAATAAGTGAGACCCCTTTTAGAGTCCCTATGTATCCCTAGGGAATGTAAGAGCCATTCAGAGGGCCGCTCTGAGAAATTCCCGATTAGATGGCCTTATCCTTCTTCTGCATCATATCCTGCTCCGCAGCATCGCGCTCCACACGCTTCTCCTCTGCGGCCTTGCAGCTTCTGCGGGACTTTGGCGCTTGCGTGAGGCCTGTAGGGGTCATACATGGTTTAGTCCTTGGAAATACTGTAGGGAAGTCAGAGAGATAAACTGCTGTTGATTCACATTTCTTTCGGACAAGCTGCTGCCGTAATGATGGCATTGGGGTGGGCCCCATTGCCATTTTTCGCAGCAGCATTGCTGGGTTAAGGAGAATTCCTTGTAGGATCTCAGCTGCTAGCATGACGTGAACCAAATTCCGTTGCTTGCCATAAGCCGTACCCCTGGGATGCCAACCATTTAGTCATAACAATCACCTTTGTAAATTCCTTTCAAGGTACACATCTCATCCTGGGAGACTTTCTCACGTGTGAAGTACTTGCTTGAGTGACTATGCTTGGCGTGCTTTGGGGTCCCCGCTGAGGCAGAAGGGCTTGTGCAGAGGGGTTCTGAGCTTGAGGGGAGAGTTTGACATCAAATGTGTGAATCTTGCATCAATCCCGGCTAGTGCCCGCTGCATCACTCAAACACGAAAAAGCAAGTAAACACAACTGCCGACCCTCAGCTCTGCATGCTTGAGGCCACCTATAAAGATCCCTATAAAACCTACTTGACCTTGTAACCCCATTCGGAAGCACTCCTACGTTGCTCCATCTGGCCTTCTTGGCATTTTCCAGCTTGGACTTCATGGCTTCGATGCTTTGAGTCATTGCCTCCTCCTGGGCTTCGACACCTGGAAAGGAGGTTTTAGGGGATGAGCTATACAGGGGTATACAGGGATATGTGATACTATTGCTAGGGTTTAGTGTTCTAGGGGCAAGGGCCTCAGGGTATGACAGCATGGTGAATTGAACTTCTAGGGCTAAGGGCTCTTAAGGATGAGCATGAAAGGTTTCAGAATTAAGGGTTTAGGGCTTTAGACACGCGCATGGCGCAAGCAAGCACGGCAAAGACTTTTTAGAGCTTGAGGGTTGAGGGCTTCAGGGTTATGCGCTCTAGGGTTGGGGGTTTGGGGTTGCGGGGTCAGGGCTTCGGGTTTGAAGGCTCCAAGGTGAAGCTCTTCAGGGTTACGAGCTTTGGTGTTGAAGGCTTCAAGGTCTATAGCCCCCCTTAAGTAGATAGCATATGGCTTTGGGTATATTAAAATAAGATGCGTGCCCCATATTCTATCTACTTAAGGGGGACTATAAGGCTTGGGGGCCCTCTGTCTTGGTATCACTTCAATGGGGCATGCTTTAGGAAGTCTATAACACAGCAGCGCACAGGCATCGTTTGGGTGCAGGTTGTGGGGTGGGTCTGCCCAAACAGTCAGAATCAGCTATGTGGTACGTACCCTAAACCCCAACACCTAAACCATCATGCTACGGCTGTATAAGGCTCGAGATGATAAGGATCAGAAGGGAACAGCATGTTAATAGGACCCTAGTAGAGTCATATCATATGATACTTTTAGGGCCCTTTCTGTAGGGGATGGAGTAACCAAACACTCCCTAGTAGGGCTTAGAAGCCATATAATGACCCCAGATATCCTTATCATGCACCTACACACCAAGGCCCCCTGACCCTCCAAGTGGGGTAAGAGTTCCAAAGCAAAGTGATCCGGTTTCACAGGCTTTGCCGGGTTAGGGCTCCAAACTTTGGGGTTTAGGGTTTGAATAGTTTAGCCGCCATAGAAAGAACATCACCTCCAGAAAAGCTGGGTCCTTGCACATTCTAGTATTCAAGACCTTGAACATCCTACGCTCTACGCTCCTTCCTGTTCTCCGCCCCAGGACTCCAAGATAAACACCTACATAATCCTAGCTTCCATTTCATTTTCCATCTTCTTTTCCATTTGATTCTTTATTGGGGCTATTATCCCTATATACCACCCTAAAGTCTTCCGCCATACTGTGTAAACCCTTAACCCTGACCCCCTAAACCCTAAACAGGTGTTGTGGGAGTTTCACAGGCTACCTCTTGAAGCGGGCCAGATCTCACAACAAAAGCCAAGGTGGGCCCTACTTTTGGGTTGTATATACGGACCCAGCATTGGAATAAAGGAAACTCAAAGGAAATGGAAACTACTATTTAGGGCTTATATAAGGTTGTTTTTCAGGGATATAGGGATATATATATATATGTATATATACATACCCAATAATGGCCCAAACCCTAAACCCTAAACCCTAAGCCCAAACCTGCACCTTAAAACTCCCAACACCCAGCTGTAGCAGCCAGACTTACTACCAAAATGGTCTTTATGGTACCATAACCTGTGGGAAAGTCAAGCCGCGACAGTAAGATCTGAGCCATAGTCTAAACTCAGAGTATCCCCCTTAGTATACCCTATAGTAGTCCCCTATATAATCCCTTATATAACCCCCCTTTAAGGAGTTTAGACTCTAGCTCATCTGAAAAGACAGGCCAAGCCTTTTTGAAGAACTTCCAATTCTGAGCTGAGCCTTGATAAACAACTTCTTGTTGAGGATTTAAGGTTTAGGGTTTAGGATTTAGGGTGGGGTACTTCACAAGGTTGAGGGTTTCTTCGTCTATCGTGTAGTATATCTGCTTAGTACACTGTCTAACGTATTGGCCTTAGGCGGTTCAGTTTATTGAGGGTTTTGGTATATTGTACAAGATACCTTCTTCAAACGGCTTGAGTCAAGGGTTTAGGGAATACATCAAGAATGCTTGCGCTTCATGGGCTTTGAAGTTAAGCCAGGCATTGCTTTGGGCTTACTCACACTGGCACCAAGCACAACAGGCAATGAAGCCGCAGTGCTATCACGAACGACTTTCCCGCGGAGTCGTTACGTGCGTTTTTCTTAGGCAAGGAGCACGCTTCCACTAACTTCTATCCGACAAAGTCGGTAGACCCCTTCACGGTGTGCGTGATACGCGTTTGTACTGAGCCCACAGTTCTCCGTATTAACATCACCGATGCCCAAAGGTAGGTAGGGAGCCGTGGTATACCAATTTAAATGAGCTACCCAATGTGAGTGGCCTCAAGTGTCGACCCTACGCACACGTGCAGCTGTTGCCACAAGATCCTTGCAACCAAGCACCTATATTTCAGGCAGAAGCATCAGTAATTAGTACCGTAATTCCCTTGTAGCCTTTCTATAACAAGAATACATACCCGACAGCTCTATTCTCTATAGGCCCTTATGGTAGCCAGCCGCTCCTTTTCACCGAGACCTGCAAGGGACGTGGGACAGGTCCTCTGAGCTAAGCAGCTGGTTCCACAACTCCAGGGCTTTGTCCAAGTCGCCCGAGTGCAGCGTATGCGCTGCAATGGCCTTGTCGAGGCTGACCATCACTTCACGACTCTTCTGCTCCTCAGAAGCTGAATTGTGAGGTTTTTGGTCAGAGTCTACCACAACCCACAGCCACGATTCCTATCGCCATCAAGGATGCCTTATCCAGCGCGCCTGGTTCTTAGATTGTTCGCCTTCCCCATCAGGGCCTCCTGTGTAAGCCACACTTTCAGGACTTAAAGAATGAAAGTATGTACTATCATCCTGAGAAAATTCCAGATTCCAAAGCCCCAAACCAAAGATATCTTGCTTCTGTGGGTTGCCATCATGATTTGGGCCCCGGCCCATCTCTAAATCTAAGCTCCTGCAGCCCTGAACACCCTCAAGCTCGGACGCAGCAACCCATAGGGGTATTATTAGGGTTGTATTGGGGTTATATCGGGATAATGGAAACCAAAATGGAAACTACTATTTTGGGTTTAGGGTTTAGAGCATGATGAGATCTTACACACCTCGAATCTTTCAAAACCTTGTTGCCGACGCGATGTTGTACAGGGCTTTGTAGGGATAGCTAGGGTTTCGGATATTGTCCAAAAATCGGGAATTCTATAGTAAAAACTCCTTGTATCCCCTTTCATAACCCCTATTCTACTCCCCTATATAACCCCCTTCAAGACGTTTACACTAGAGCTCACATGAAACTACATATAACCCCCTTCAAGGAGTGTAGACTGGAGCTCACGTGAAACTACAGGCCTTGAAGCCCTAAACCCTGAACCGCGTCCTCCTCCTCGACGGCTAGGGCCTGGCTTTTTGCATCCTCCAAGAGGGCCATCTTCTTGGCCTAAGCGGCTTCTTTGGGAGCTTGGGTATATAGGTATTTATAGGGATATGTAGGGATGTATCGGGGCATATAGGGATATGTAGGGGTATGTGGGGATGTAGCCTAAGCGGCTTCTTGGGAGCTTGGGGATTAGTGGCTTAGGCATCCCACACCCAATCAGTTAGATCTGAACGAAACTGATGCTGCCAACAAGTAGTCCCCTTTACGTAGATAGAATATGGCTTTGGGTATATTGTAATAAGATCCCCATATACCCCATATTCTATCTACTTAAGGCGGACTATAACCCTAAACCCTAATCCCTAAATCCTAAACCCTAGACCCCATATTCTATCTACTTAAGGGTGACTATAAGTCGAGGAAGGAATGGTTGGAGCACTGCCAGGCGTAAGCAGCAAAAGCAACAACAGGGCCGGCACCAGCCCCACCCTCCGCTGCCACCCCACCAACATCCTACATAGTAGTTTCTATTTTATTTGCCATTATCCCAATACAACCCCAATATGATCCCAGTATAATCCGAATATGATCCCAGTATAACCCCAATTTGATCCCATTATAGCCCTCAATATGACCCGAATATAATCCATATGTACCCCCACTATATAATCCCAATGTAACCCCTATCTAACCCCTTTATGTCAGCAAGCAACAGCAACAGCAACATTAGCAGTGGCAAGAGCGAAAGCAGGCGGCGGCTGCAGCTGAAAATTCGCCTCCACCCTCTGCTCCTGTTGCGGCGGCCTTCTGCCACTACTGCTACAGATATACTGCTTCAGGTATCATCGTATTATATTACCTTATTACAATATTCTGGTACTGCTCCTGTTTGCTTTTGCTACTGTTACTGTTACTGCTACTACTACCACTACTACCACTACCACTACTACTACTACTACTACCGCTGCTGCACCTGCTACTCCTGTTGCCAGTACGTTGGTACTACAATCGGCACCACTACCACCACCGCCATCAGCATTACCACCACCACAACTACAATGATGATTGCAACAGCAACAGCAGTGAGGAATGGCTAGACATTAATAAGCTGAAGAGAGAGGAAAGAAACTTAGGCGTCCAGCACCAAAGGTCTATGCAAGGTTATATTACCTCAAAACGCACTAGAGGCTGAACCCTAACCCCCAAGCTACCCTCTGAATAGGAGACGAAAGGGTACCTCTCGCAACCGGAGATGCTCGGGCGGTCTCGTGCTGGGCCTTCTTGGCTGCTGCCTGGACTTGAGTTTGGGAAGGGCGGGCCTGAAGTCAGCTTAGAACATATCGTGAGCAAGGAATTGAACAGAGCATGGAGACTACAAAATATTTCAGGTATAGGGTTTGGGGTTGCACAGCGGCAGAAGCCCCACTTCCTGTCCCTGTTACCCATTCGGCTTCTTGAAGTGATGGGGGTAAACTTTCTGCGGCTGATTTTTTTCTGAGCCCTTGGTTTGGATAAAGGCCATTTCAAGGCTCACTAGGGGATTTGGGGTCAAGCTAAGGCTCAGGGGGTATAGTATACTATAGTATGGCATAATATATTCTAGGATAGTATACTATATTACAGTATAGTATAGTATAACATAGTATAGTTTAATTGGCTCAGTAGCAAGGAACGAGTAAAGTTGCGGTGCAGGGCTTGAGGTTTGCGGTTTAGAAGCTTGTGGAGGACTTGGACATTGTGAAATAGAGATTCAATGTAGGCAGTAGAAAGCTCCCAGGGAAACTGCAAACCCTAAACTCTAAACCCAAACCCCTACAGAATCCCTATGTTGCTCTATAATATATAGTCATTTCCATCTTCTCTTCCGTTTTCCTGATATTACCCCAAAATCACGAGCTGCTTCCAGCTTCCACATTGCTTGCAGATGACGCAGCCTAGAAATAATGATAGTACTTATAAGAATCAGAGTAGTAATCATAGTACCCTAAACCTAACCCTAAACACCTAAACCCCTAGTAACAATGGCAAAAAAGGCATTCTTTTTGCCTGGCCTCATCTCGGGCGGCGCTCAGCGCTTGCACGTGGCCATGCGAGGCCCGTACAGCCAGCTGTAGAGCCTTTGAGGGGGATTAGGGTTTGGGTTTAGGGTTTAGGGTTTGGATCATCTAGGGGTTAGTGGGGCCTTATAAGCGGTTATAGGAGGATCATAAAATAACATTACTGCTATGAATTTGCTTTGACCGTTTAGGCGTTGTTCGCGCAATGTGAGGCCTGTGTGGGGTAGCAAGTATGGTAAGGCATTGGTATTTTGGGGGTACGAAGCACGCATCTACTTTTTGAAAGCCACCCACATGGTTCGCGGTTTGAGGATTAGACGGATTGTGTATCGTGAGAAAGGTTGAAGCAGCAGGCCAAGGTTTGGTCGATTAATTTTCAAGCGGACAGCTACCATGTGGGTACCCACACATCAGGCTTGCATAGGGCTACAATATGCTAAGAACATGAGGTATGTAAGCCTCATGTAAGGCGTGCATGTTCGAAACAACCCATTGAACATTCCTTTCTGTTTGGGTTGTCCCAACCTGGGATACCCGTCGGAATCCTAGCGGGCAAGGAGTGCAGGCTTGGCTGGACAGTTCTTAAGTGCAGCGAGGCTAGCTACTTTGGCAGATACGCAAATTTCCCTATACAATTAGCAGTCCTTATAAAACAGTTTCAAGGCTTCATAGTCAAAATCTACTGCGCGCAAAGCCCAAGAGGCTTTGCTGATGGCGCTGGGCACCATTCCGGCGCCCTCGTGGACTCCGAGGAAGGCTGCCGGAGGGTCCTTTGGGTCACTACGTATCTGAGCGCATAGGGTTTAGCGTTTAGGTTTACTCCGCAAGGCACGTCACGTGGTTATTGCACGGCCACCCTGACGATATAGAAAGGCACCAAACACGTGAGTCCTCAAAAACAAGCAGTAGAGGGTTGTCCGCAGTGTCCTAGATCACAATATTTTGTAGCCGTGTTACAACCCTTATTATAGGTATCCCCAACAAGGGTGCCCCTAATCGGATCGGGCGGGCGGGCGGGCGGGCGGGCGGGCGGGCGGGCGTGCGTGCGCGTGCGCGCACGCGCCACAAAATCTAGGTCGCTTAGGGTCGTTGCCCGTGACAGTATCAGTTACTGCAAGAAGTAAAAGGAGTTATAGTAGCCCTCTATTGTAAGGGGGAATACCCCAATAGGTCAACCTTCTGTAAACTCTTTGCACAGGCTTTCATAAGCCATGTAGCCTAAGGCCAGTTTGGAGCCAAAGTGATAAGGCAGCCATTTCACTATGGGGCACCTCTCACCCACCCATGAACCTCCAAGTGTGCCCTTGTGCCTGGACGCTAGACACCAGACCCTCAACCTGAGACTCTCAACTTTCTGTTTGTTAGCCGGGAATGGATGACTAGATCCCCATAATTGCCCCCAGTTAATCTCCAATACTATATACACTTCTCTATAACACAAGAGCTTCCATCGCCTTTTCCGAATCCTGTTTGACCTAGCAGCCTGCCACAGAGAATGTCCAAATACGGAGTCCTTACGACATGTGAGGGGCTTATCCAAACTATCATCTCGTTTTGCAATCCCATGAACATACAGCCCCGAACATATGAGGTACCCAGGAAGGGACCACAATTTGCACAACCTTCCTTCATGTGAGCGATAATCTAAACTCCAAGTATCCCCCTTAGTAACCTCTATAGTAGTTCCCTATATTATCCCCTATATAACTCCCCTTCAAGGAGTTTGACTATAGCTCATGTGTACAGAAGGATGCCCCGCCTTGGAAACGTCCCTCCAACCTGAGCCCTCAAGTAAACGTGATAAGAAAACTCGAAACCCAAATCCTGAACTTGACTTGGTATTGGGTCTAGTTTCTTTGAGGATTAATGGCTTGGCAACCCCAACCCTTGAACATGAGGACCCTCTAGATACCATCCGACTGCGTTGCGGGCTCTAATTTTGGTGATTGAACTTACAAAATGTCATTGAATATGCATGGACCGGAGTCATCACTGTTTTTCGGAAATCCTAAGACTTCAACCGAAACGCCCCATCTGTGGGGTAGAAGCCTGAATAACTACGAATATTTTGCCCTAGATGTCTCATATGGCTATGCCGACGCAACTGATTTGGCCTGCCGACCCTACGAAACTCCTATATCCACCCAGTTCCCTTTCATTTTCCAGTTTCTTATCCATTCAAGTGAGCATTATCCGGCTTCTTTAGCCCTTAAAGCAATAACAAGGTTGATAATACAGGAGTTTCCGTTTTCTTGTCCATTCCCAAATTCTGAATTATATACCCTATCTAACCCCTAGATCCCCTTTAAAGGACATACAAGCCTTATTTTCCTTGGGCTTTCTCTGTGCTGCCTGGGTTCATGCCTCGTTGCGCCTGCTCCGAGGAGGCTGGAGACACAAAACGCAAGGCCGAAGGCTAAAGGACCCATAGCTGTCCTGCGAGCGAAGAAAGGTTTCTTTTTTTAGGGGGGTTTAGGGTCTAGGGTTAAGGTTTAGGGTTTAGGGGTTTCCTTTGTTTCGGTGGGTTTGAGAAGCTTTTCGTTGTGGTTTTGTGGTTTAGGGTTCATGGCTCCGTTTCAGGGTTGCAGATATGGGCCTTTAGGATGCTGGCTGCAGGCTTAAGGGCCTAGCACACAGGATCTCCCACCTCGGCTGGGTCACTTCCGGGCCAATAAGGGAACTCTCCCAAAGTGATCTTTTTCTTTCGGAAACTCACAACTTCCCCTTCCTTCTCATCCCAAAGCATCGCCTTGGTCCTTAAAGGTAACGTTTTTGAGAAACCATGCGTCTTTCCAGGATTTGTATAGGTAGCCTATGGGAACCACAAACAGATTTGCAGGTTGTTGTTGGAACTCACATTTTGCGGGTGGGGGTTTATGGAAAGTCTAGAGCGTCTACGGCCCTCCCTTCGCCATTCAATTCATGGAGCTCTTGGGACATAACATGGGTCCAGGACTCTTGTCCTACATGATCTACTTCAGAGAAAGCACACGATCCTGCTTCTCTGGGTGCTCAAGCCTGGTTATAGTCCTTGCTTGAAATTACCACTGCCAAAAACTTTGATAACCCCGAACCCTTGGATGCTCCTTTGGTTTGTCAGCCTGAGATGATCCCCAAAATCATGACCCAATTGAATCCGCCCCATGGAGATACTATTCAAAGGGCCCTCCACCCTGAACGAACTTGACAACTTCCATGGGACATCCAAGTCCAAGTCTCCTCCGGTCTGTACGAAACAAGAAAGGTTGACAAAATCAACGTTATGCTTGGGCTGAAGTGGCTGCAATGGAACATGGCAGCTGCGGGAAGTTTCCAGAAATGAGGAGTCCTTTTGTGGGAGTACCCATGCTAGTGTTGAGGACTATGGTGTATTCGGGTTTATATTGGGCCTCCTATCTTTGGAACCTACCAGGCCTGGCGCCACCGTATGCTGGGGGCCGTCTTTAGAGTAGTCTTCCATAGGGTTCCACCCAGGGGCCTGTATGAAGCAGCACGCAGACTGGTCACCAAGAGGTTCTCATGGTTTACATTGAACTGTAGGGTGCTTACTGTTAGAGCTCCCAACGGGAGGTACTCTTCTTGATGTTGCTTTCCTGTTTGAAGTTTTAAGTGCTTCCGAAGCCTCCTGTGCCCAAGACTTTTCTCATCAACTTGGTGGTACGCCAGGGTCCTGAACCATTCGCCCAACTAAACAACCCTAAACCCTAAACCCAAAACCCTAAACCCCTTCCCAACAGGGAGACCTGCAAAAAGTGGACCTTCAGTCGCACGAACTAACATGGAAGCCGTAAACAGGCCTTCCATAGACTAGCAGTCCCCCTTAAGGAGATAGAAGAAGGCTTTGGGTACATTACAAGAAGATCCCCATATAGCCCATCTTCCATCCGCTTCAGGGGTACTAAAACCCAAATAATATAGCCCATCTTCCATCCGCTTCAGGGGTACTAAAACCCAAATATATACCCTATTATAATATAGCCGTTTCCAAATTTTTCCATTATCCCTATATAACCCCAACAGTATGCCCCATACTCTATGGGAAGCTGTATCCTTACAAGGACTCCGCAGGTTTTCATGTTCAGAGGCCGGTTTTAACCTACAGGCGGCTGTGGAAAGCATGCTGGATAACGCCAGTGTTCCGTACTATGCCTACTCAGAACTGAGAGGGGCCGAATGCCTTTTCCTTAAATGAGGGTTTCCCAAAATTAGGGGTACATTTTGGGGGTCCCAATAATAAGGACTATAGTATTTTGGGGTCTATATTGAAGTCCCCCTATTTTGGGGAACTACCAAATGGGTTCTCCACTAAATGCTCCAAAATACTTTCATCATGATCATGCGGACCCCCCACGAGACTTTTTAGAACCCTCAACTAATGCTTAGAAAAGCTCCCCCATCGAATCTGATGAAGTTGTAGCAGTGCTTCTACGAAGATGCTTTCTGGCATGCTAGGCTCTGTTCTACTAAACCCCTACCCGCTGGTATTCAGCAGTCATGAAGCGCCAAACATTACCCCAAATTCGAGGACAGGTGTAGAGTCCCCAAAGCCATTCTGAAAGCTTGGCTAGCCAAAAACTCCCAGGCAAGTCAACTTGGGAGTATACCTGTAACCATGAAGATAAGCTTTTCCTTTGCACATGATCCCTCTGAGGCACATGGGTGGAGGCCTTGAATTGCTGTGGAACTTGGAGTTCATGCTGAGCTGAAAGGCGGTTCCGACATTACATTCCGTGAGGTTTAGGGTTTAGGGTTTAGGGTTTCCTGAATCCTACGCCTCAGGTTAGACCCCTAAGGCCTTAACCTAGCCCTTATTTGAGCTAGACTAAACTCCTAGTGTCCCCCTTAATAACCCCTATATAATCCCCTATTATGATGAGTTTAGACTAGAGCTCATATGAACCGATGTAGTCCGCTAAGGTCTTCTTAAAAGGATCCCAAAACCCAGGGGTCCAGCCTTGGGGCCACAACCCTGGAACCCTAAACACTAAACCCTAAACCCCAAACCTGAAAACCTTATAATCCCCCTTCAGTAGATAGAATATGGCTTTGGGTATATTATAAGAAGATCCCATATGCCCCATATTCTATCTACTTAAGGGTGACTATAAACCCAATTTATACCCTATTATACTATAGTAGTTTCCATTTTCTTTTCCATTATCCCCATATAACCCCTATAAAGCCCTTATATTCTATCTACTTAAGGGTGACTATAACCCTAAACCCTAGAACCCTAAACCCTAAAGCCTAGAACCCTAAAACGGGGACTAAACCTTATCTACTTAAGGGGGACTATATGATTACAACCCCTGGAACCCTGATAAATGCGGGCTCTACCTTGCACCACCCATGTAGCCGCACCAGGTCCGCACCTTAAAATTTTACAGGGTTTAGGGGTTTAGGATCTAAACTCCTTAAAGGGGGGTTTTATAGGGGATTATACAGGGGATATATTGGGATAATGTAAAAGAACATGGAAACTACTATTTAGGGTTTAGGGTTTAGGATCTAAACTCCTTTAAGATACTTGGAGTTTAGGCTGTAGCATTGCATCACTATGCGTGCTGTCATCTCAAGCAACGAAGTCCGAGTTGATCAGAGGTACAAAGGTGCAACAATTAGTGCTGAGAAAGCTGCTGGGACAGTGCCCAACCCTCGCCTAAGCACTTTACCTTCCCAAGCCTCTTTGCAAAGTGTCCTGAAGAAGGTAGACCAACTCAAGAAATGCGCCGATGACTATGAAACTCGATTAACATGCCGTAGCCATCACCTTTTCTCATCCCACTGACACAACATGCAATCATCCCAGCGCATATCCTACCTTCGCGGCTGTCTGCACAGAACCCTTGACAGATCAAAACCCTAAGCCATACACCCCCTAACCCCTAAAACCATTTTGCAGCCTCAACCCTGAACCCTTGACCCTAAACTATAAGCCACCTTACCTTTGGAAGCCCTGATGCATTTGAGCATCCAACGAGATTTCACGGCACCTGCGACTGGCCAGCCCTGTACATGCGCCTTGGTCTGGAGGAATAGGGTTTAGGGTTTGGGGATTAAGTTTAGGGGTTTAGGTTTAGGGGTTTATAGGTTTGGGGTTTAGGGTTTAAGATTGGAGGAATACATGGAACTTGAAAATCTGGAACCATCAGGGATTCTGGATTTGTAGAGTCTTAGCTTCTTGAAACATGTGTCACAGTGTAGGTAGATGAGAAATATTGGGAGCATGGAGAAACCTACTTTTTCATTTAAAGAATACAGAGGCTTGGCTTTCTTTCTTGCTCGATTTGGGTGCTCAACCCCCCCAGTGCCAAAAGTTTTGCGTGACGTCAGTTTACCATAGTACGGGGTGATACTGTTGATACTGAAAACCTTGCATGACCTTAACATACTGCACTACCATAATTCCCAAGATGCATGGTACATAGGGTTCTCGCAGCATTCTTAGTTTTTTGCAGCAATTGTTGCTTCTTCCATGCGTCCTGCTCATTACCTAGGACTTTCTGAGAGAATACTAGGGAGTACTAGGAACAACAATGGTTTTGCATTTTGAACATTGAGGTGTCCCAGAAGTAGGGGTGCCATTTTGAGGGTCGCCATAATAAGGATTATAATATTTTGGGGTCCATATTGGGGTCTCCCCATTTTTGGGAAACCACCACATGGCTTTGCTTAAGTTCCCTGCCATCCTCATGGTGACTGCGTTGCTACCAAAGCAGCGGCCAAAAGCATCCTGAGTCGCCCACACAAAGCCTGGACACAACGGGCCTTAGCCATGCTGGTACTTAAGCCTACTGGGGGTTAGTGGGGACTAAGGGAATATACTACATGCGGAATATGTAGAGTAGGGACTAAGGGAATATACTACATGGGGCTTATATAGGTAGGAAAGTTGTGGCAAATTCTTACATCTTGGCGTTTCGGGTTCGCACGTGGTCCGTTAAGACGGTGCCGGGGGCTATAGGACCACAATCCTCTGGTAGAAGAATATCGGGCCTCACCGACCAAGTTTGGACGACACATTTTCGCGCTTCGGTGCTTGGGCTGTTGCTTCGCGGATAGAAGCTGGGACGGTCAGGATGTCAATAATTTCACAAACAAATGGGAATGTCGACAACAGGCTAGTGGACTCCTTCAAAATCCACATGAACTCCCATGTAAATTGCACTATAAACCCTGAACCCTAAGTCGTCACGCATGCTTTTGGAAATGGAGCCCTCGCACTAATCTACTGGGTTGCTATTAAAAGAACTCAAATCAAGTTACCATACTGTGTATGTAATACGCTTTCCCCAGTAGAGGAACTTAAACTAATTTCCTTAACAGAAAGCGTTCTGAACCCGGCTTCTTAGGTCCAGGCAGCAGCGCGAATGTCCTGAATACACAAATCATGTAGACTTGGATATCTCAGTGTGCGTTCATGACATTGGGTGCCTGACGTACCCCCAGAATTCTGGGATTTGCGTTTGGATCGGAGGTTTCTGAGAACAGGCTACCTTGACAGGTTAGATTTAAGGAGTTGAGAGTTATAGTCCCCGCTTAAGTAGATTCAATATGGGATATATGAGGATCTTATTACAATATACTTAAGGCCATATTCTATCTACTGATGGGGGACTATAAATCCCCAATAATCCATTTGAAGGACTAAACTGAGAGCCCCCTTTTGATTGTGCTACATGGCCCTATGAACACTAGCTTGGGGTAAGAGGAGAGGCATCATGCAAGGATGCAAGCAACTAAGGTTTTTCCCATCCCTTCGGGTATTGCTGAGCAAGCTTACCCCAAAACCCTAGGCCCCAGAACGCTGAAACATTAACAGTCTGAATCCCAACCCTAAGCACTACCAGCAAAATACCCCAAGGCATCCAACTATGGTCCTTTTTTTGCAACCAAAAATGCCATGCAGCCCTCGCTGTATGGGTCCCTTGACACACTGCACAAGTCAGCAAAAACTGAGCTTCTGTCGCTTCATCTCGAGGGAAAGCCTGGTCTAGCAGGAGTCGGCCGTGTCGAGCTCCAAAAAGAATGATAGTATAGTATTGACAGTAGTAACTTATGGGCGGGTTTAAAAGGACCCACCTTATAATAGGAATACAAGAGGACCCTAAACCCTAATCTTTATTATCCCTTATAGTCACTATTACGGGGATAGTGGTATATTACGAACATGAGGACCCTAATATATTCACTATTAATGGCTGGGGGGTCCACTTAACTTATAGCGATCAAAGGGGAGCCTGGGATTTTGCCGCTCTTCTTCCCGAGCAAGCTATAATCCCCCTCAAGTAGATAGAATATGGGGTATATGGAGATCTTATTAGAGTCTTCTCAAAGCCATATTCTATCTACTTAGGGGGGACTATATTTAGAGGGAGTGTGGCTACAAAGGGTGCATCGATGGATTTCCCCCAGTGCGGAGAAACTGCCCTAAACCCTATACCCTAAACCCTAAAGTGGAGTTCTTCTACATTACCCAGAATGAATCCTGAGTAGAGATCCCCTGTTCTATAATGCTCAAGTATACTACCATCCAAAGCATCCCTCTAACCTCAGACCTTCCCTGGAGAACCCCCATATGGGTTTGTCAACATTATGGCCTGTTTTTGGGTAGCTTAGATTTTAGGAGCTGCATTATACCAGGGACCCTAAAGGGGACACTGCGTGTCATGTAGATGTCATGTGTCATACGTCCTCCCTGCTAGCGCTCACTTGCTGCTCATGGCGGCAGGAAGGCTAAGCCCTGGACGAAGTCGAAAATGCCGGAGGATGTGTGCACCTGAGACAAACACAAGCAGTCTCCAGAAGTCCTTTCTTCTTGTTTCGGCATCTCCATGCACAGGACCTCCATGTTCAGGGTACAGTTTTTGGGACTCCCTGCTTAGTGCCGTGCAAAGTCTGCTTAAAACCGAGGTCTGGAAAACCCGAACATGATCCTGTTTGGCTACCAGGAGTCGAACCCACATCTCCGCCTGCTTAGAGAGACAGGACACGGGTGTAGGTTTCGGGGAGCCACTTATGGCTTTCTGGCGGTAGCCCTAGAAAATGAAAAACCTTCGAAATCTCATGGGGGATCAAGTATTCTGGGTGGAGCCTTCATCCGACACACGCAATGAATCATGTTAGACATGACACATGCTGCTTCAAGATTTCAGATTTGGAGATACGCCCCTTCCCCTCTTTGAAGACTACTGATTCTAAGCACTTGTAATGCACTTTTCAGTGAATACCTTACATAAAAGGGTCAACAACCTTCTGCGCGCCTCACAATAGTGGCACAGGCTTTTGGATATTAGAACACACGCTTGCGAGTAGGAGATCTCAGCGGAACCCTCTCTTATGCCCTCTTGACTATCCTTTCTGTCCCTACCAATGTTGCTACACTACTAGATTCCCCATGAACTCTTTGAAAATACGGCTCCCCCTTTTCCTAGTGCTCAGCTTTAATAAGGAGACCCCAAAATGAAAAGGGAAAAAGGGTGTTCCGGATCCATCAGCAACCTATAGTAGGGGTAATCTAACATATACCTACGGGACAAAAGGTACTACTGGGGTACCTACTTCTTTTCGTGATGTGACCTACCATAGATTAGCTGTATGCTATATGACTTGTCATCTAAACTCCTAGTATCCCCTTAAATGACCCCTATACTACTCTGCTATATAATCCCCTTTAAAGAGTCTGGACTATAGCTCATATAGCAGAGAGAGAGAGAGAGAGAGGAATGTGTAACATTTTTCACATCTAACCCGGCTTCTAACTCTCCGTTTTATGATGAGGGCTCTGAGCTTCCGGCCACCCTACTGGGGTAACACTGGTGTTATACTAGGGGTTATATTAGGGGTTATATTAGGGCTATACTAGAGTTATATTAGGGGTGATGTTAGGGTTATATTCCCCCCGGCCCCCCTAACCCTTAACCTTGCTGTTTCTTAGCAGGGAATTAGGGAATAGAATCACTATATAACCCCTAAACAATAAATACCCCTACTCCCTAGGTCGCCCTAAGCCCAAAGCCCGAGCAAGGCACTGAAAAGCAGTTCTCCGGCGCCGCGCTGCTGCAAAAGGCCCACGCCTGGCATGAGGTTGAACAATATATTGACGGAACATGTGTTTGGAAAATGTAGGCATCTCTTCAAAAAGGGGGGCATAGGTGATATGCAAGTATAAGGATTTACGGTTTATCGGGCTGAGAATTTCAGAATCCTACCGTTTGCTTTTTGGGCGCTCCTGCAAGAAGGGTTACATTGTTTGGGCATATTAAGGGGAAACTCCCAAACTGAGGTTGTAGAGAGAAACATGGACAACAAAGGGTTGAGGCCCTGGCAAAGATAAAGTATGTATGGTATATATGGCAATTTTTCTGGTTTGGGCAACTCCATATTCTATCTACCTACAGGGGAGTATCGGCTTAGGGGACAGAGGCACCGCAAGGCTTGGGGGCCGGCATCCTACACCCTCCTCCGACAACTGCTGTTGATACTAAAGCTTCTGCATGACCTTGTATGCTGTAGCATCATCATGCCATATGAGGCACTGAGGATGCACGATTTTTCTCATAGGCCTATAACCTCCTATACAATCCCAGCTTCCATTTCATTCTCGATTTCCCCTTCCTAGCCATATTAAACGCTATACAATCCACCGTGCGCCCTATCAACCTTAAACCCTAAACCCCTAACCCGATGCAGCAACAGCTCGCCAGCCATGCCCGCGATGCGAAGCCATGAGCAAGGAGGTTGATCATGGACAAGCGGCACCTGGGGTTTACTTTGTTATATAGTGGGGTTAGGGTTTTGAGATAGGGGTTACATTGGGTTTACCCCCCCCCCTTATGGAGAATCAAATGGAAAAGAAAATGGAAAATGAAATGGAAACTGGGATATATATAGGGGATTATAGGGATTAGGGTTTCCTAAAATTAGGGGTACCATTTTGGGGGTTCCTATAATAAGGACTATAGTATTTTGGGGTCTATATTGGGATGCCCTTATTTTGGGAAATTACCATATAGTGGGGTTAGGGTTTTGGGTTAGGGGTTACATTGGGTTATATAGGGGCTACCTTGTGGTATATAGAGATTGTGTAGGGGTTATAGAAGGATTATGTAGGGATTGTATACAGGGTACTTTAGAATAATTTCAATCCAGTTTGGTACTATTGGCTACATAAAGCACCATTTAGGGTGAGGTCGGGTGAGGTTGCTTTACATTGCCTAGTTTTATAGGGGTTCTAGGGGGATCATTTAGGGTTGCGGGACATTGTCAATGCTGGAGAATTACATGGAAAGTACAATGGAAACTGGTGTGGGACTATATAGGCTGTAAAGGAACTTAAAATAACGTACCACATGACACGGCTCCCTCTGATTGGTAATCTAATATATGTTCTGGAACAGCATCGTAGTTTAGGGCCCAGGGAAACTGGGCCCAGTTTTGTCTGGGAATTCAGATTTTTGTGGAGAAACCTGGGAACCTTTGTGTGCTGGTCCATGGTTGTGGCTGCGAGCCCTTCGGGGATCCACAACCGTTTTGGTGAACATACCCCACCCCGGAGCAGGGTTTAGGGTTTAGGGTGTTTAGGGTTTAGGATCTCTTCGCAGAGGGACACGGGTCACCGAGAGAATGGGTGAGCAGCCTTGTGCGAAACCTTTCTCTGAGGCCCTAGACCCTGAACCTTAAACCCTGAACCCTAAACTTTATCCGCCCACCCACCCATCCATCCATCCCCACCTATACCTACAATTGTGTTGCTTGTAAGGAACTTAAACTAAGTTCCAGATTGTGAATATGTGGTAAATACTGGGGTTTCCTTATTATTGTGAGTTAATTTACGTTCCTTAAAATCCTGCAAGGCAACCCAGTCAAAAAGATTCAGGAATCTTGGAGGTTGTGAGCTCTGAAAATCAGGGATATTCCTGGGTGCCTACTACAAACCCTGACGTGGGTTTGACAGTTGAAGGTTCAACATCTGCGGTTTTCATATTTTCATCTTGTTTCGTATGTGGTTATCACCGCTTTTCGTGAACTGTCAGAATTTTCAAGAACAAGAGAGTCTAAGCGCGAAGATTGACAGTCCAACGGCATACCTTCAAGGTAAGCCTGACTGAGTTTGCCTACCTGACGTTTTGTGATCAGATCTTGACAAGTTAACCTGTTGCACACGCACTCTGGGTCTAATCTTTGAGAAAAAAACCACACTAGGCCCTAAACCCTCAAAAAGACTCCAGACACTAAACCCTATGAAGATGCAAGACGTCGATGCTTGAGGAGGGAAGAGTCGTAAGGTGCAGGGGTCCCATAGGGATTCTTGACCACCGCACCTGCTTACGATCCCAAACGAGCTCTTGCCTCTTGATTAACATTGCCACTGTTGCCTTTGCACTGCCTACATGCTCATAGTTGCTACAATCTCGATAATGGCTATCGCTTCCATCCACTACCAAAACCTCCCTTCATATCAGCCTTAAATACGTTTTTATCATATTTGCATCCAACCACTTATGTAGAAAATCTCAAGGTTCCTGGCGGAGCAGTTTTTAGGCCACCACATCTTTAACATTGTTTGAAAAGCTGTTGCAATAACTTGGATACTGCCCACGCGCTATGAGAGCCTGTAAATACCGCCATCGTAGTCATCCTCTACCTCTACTTCTTTATGGGGGAAACAATACTGCGGTAACATTAGGGATATACTGGTGTTATATCAGGGTTACATTGGGGTTATATTTTGTGCAAGGTTTGGGGCTTAGGTTAGGGTGTCAGAACTCTAAAACCCTATACCATGTGATCTTTCCAAATCCTTATTGTCGCGGCTTCGTGCGCTGGGTCCCCTGGCGAACCGATCCTCTCGGAAGTAGCGCCATCAATCCAGACCTTCTTCGGCTTCTCATCTGGGAGAGTTTCTCTAAACCCTAGACGCTAAGTAGTAGTTTTGTTTTTCTTTTCGATTATCCCAATATAAACCTAATATAACCCTAACATGACCCTAATATAGCCCCGATATAACCCTAATATTACCCCACTATTGTTTCCCCCGAGAGGGAACTGACCTCGGGAACCCAAGTTTAGCAACGACCTCGACTATATTTGCAAAGGAACTCCCCATGTGGGTCGCGGAGATTCTCATTCAGGACCTGGGGAACTTATTAACCCTAAACCCTAAACCCTAAACATTATTAACCCTAAGCCCTAAAGCTACCATGATATGGTTGCATAGTGCCGGCTGCCTGGGGTATCTTGGAGGAGAGCCCTGGCTTCAAATCTCCAGACGAAGCCACCTAAGAAGGACCGAAGGGGAACGAAACGGGAAGCCAGGGTTTCGTAAAAAGTCTGTCTTTCATGTCTGGAGGCCATTTGGAATCTACCTTGCAAGTTTCTAGTATCCTCATCTAAACAAGCAAGGAAGCACTTTCGAAAGGGTGTATAGTCTGCAAAGGGGCTTCTTTTTAGTTCAATGATGGCTTAGGGAAGCGTGCACATGGGCGCCACAAGCTTCTGAGCTAGGAAAGGAAGGTTTGAGGATTGCTACTTGTGCAAGGATCAGCAAGACTACGCATGAGCCCTTCTTGATCTCCTAGAGCGAATTAGGGTAGACCTACGCATATCCTACATGCATTCAGATAGGGGCTTGAATAAGAGAAGTGCCTTGTTTTGAGACCATCCTTACCGAGTCTAACCTCCTTGAAGTCCCTGCAGAGCCCAAGAAGCAGTGCAGAGCTTGTACCATAAAAGGAGCCCGTTGCCTCACGTACCTCCAGACATGTGAACCTTCAAATGCCCAAGGCGACCATTGGTGGGTGAACACGCGGAGACTTCAAACTTGCAAGGTGAAGGTCCCATTCTTGCATCTTAAAATCCAACACAGGTGCCATGGTGTACAACGTACCTGATGGGGCCATTCATCTTGAGTGGTCGGCGCGGTTTCGAAAATGGAGTCACTGAAGCAACAGGCCAGGTGCTGTGACGGGCTTTTTGATTCTCGCGTCCCAGCACTGGAGCGAAGCCAATGGGTGTTTCCCAAAATTGGGGGGTACCTGTTTGGGGGTCCCTGTATCAAGGATTATAATATATTGGGGTCTATGTTGGGGTCCCCCTATTTCAGGAAACTGCCAAATCCACCTCCTTCTTCCTCCCCACGAGACAACACACCTATGAAGTTTGCTTCCTAAGCCCTAAATATCATTCCATTTCTTCCATGGTCCTTGCATACCGCTGTATTATTACAATGTTTCCATTATCCCAATATAGCCCCAGAAAAGAAGGCCCTTAGCAAACGTAAATCTTAACCTTTCGCTCATCCTGCAACTACACCCCAGTCCGTACCCAACGCTGAAAATGCGGTGTGTCAAAGTCATCTGGGGCAGGAGGGTAATCGCGGCAATGTGCTCAAGATTGAAAGCTTAACGCTACTTAAATCTTAGACCTCCCACCTCACCAAAACCAATATGCCCCCCAAATCCCTGTATGATCCCTGTACCCCTGTAGTTCCCATTTTCGTCTCCATTATCCCTATATAAACCCCATATATAACTTTGAAACCATGGATCTGACTTACTATAAGCAGAGCTTTCTTACTGTTGTGCTGCCCCCTAACACTACCCTGAACAGGTACTTCTGGGTACATTAAGTGGCTGTTGCCTCAGTGTGGCCTGATCCTCATAAGATACTCCGATCGCCCCTAAGCCCTAAACCCTTTTTGCAAAACTCCACACCCTAATGGCATCCTTGAGGACGGTTTCTGTAATCTTCACAGGCAAAAGCACTCTCAGCCATGAACCAATCCCCACCACATGTCCTGGGCCTTATAAACTTGCTTTAAGGCCTGGTAAGCAGGAATTTGTACTTTGTGGCCAGGAGTTTCCTCAAACTCTCCTGAATCCCAAATACTTCCTTATGACCCACTGCACCATAACATACGCGTCACCCCTAACCCCATAAAACCGCCATATATCTTCACCTCGGGGGTCGGGTGCTCCTTCTCCATAACTCTTGCTGCTGAATCAGTGGCAGCGCAGCCATCTCAGCAGTCTCCTCAAGGTCCAAAAAATTGGATCTCATCATGAACGCATGAACGTTCCTAAGTTTTTAGCTTATCTACTAGGCTTGTGTAAGAATAGCGTCATGGATTCTTACGCAGCACCACAAGACCCTCCGAAGCTTATAGCCAAGCCAAATCTCTGAAGCAGTGAGACCTCAAGGCCCTGCAGCCTCACGGGGCACTGCTGTTTTTTGCTTGGCCCAGAAGCTACCGGGCACATTCAAAATCCCACAGGACTCCACGTACCTCATATCTTGGGAATTATGGTATTACGGTAAACTGACGTCATGCAAGATCTTTAACATCAGCATGACAGCTGGAAGCGGCCCCTATTTGGGCCTGTACACCCTAAACCCGTTAACCCTAAACCCTTTGACCCTAAAACCCTTTAACCCTAAACCCTTTGACCCTAAGACCCTTTAACCCTAAACCCTTTAACCCTTTAACCCTTTAACCCTAAAACCCTTTAACCCTTAATCCTAAAAATCCAAGAAAGGCCACATTGCAGGAGACCTTGACGTACTTACTCGGCACTAGGGGAGTCATACGGTAATTCCCAGAAACAGGGGGAACCCCAATATGGACCCCCAAATAGTATAGTACTTATAATAGGGAGCCCCATACAGGTACCCGTAGTTTTGGCAAACCCCCTTTTATGTAGGTTCTACAGGGATTATAGAAGGTGCTTCTCGTCATGTCTGAGCTTGCACGCTGGAGGACTCCCAGGTGGGAACCTGGCTACTACAGCAAGTTCCCTTCTGAAAGTTTCCAAAGATAAGGGGCCCCCTTTCAGGAGACACTTTTATACAGCATTCTGATATATTGAGGTCTGTCTTGCGGTACCTTATTTATGGAATTCCCCATCTGCGGGTAAGAAAGCGGGCCCTGTCTCTGCATTCCTTGGTTCAGGTTTCGTCTAGGCGGGGTAAACTTTGAGCGCTCTTCCCCCTTCTATCCTACGCTAGAACCCTAAGCCCTTTTGCTTAAAAACGAAATCGTCCAACCCTATTATGAAGAGCAACCCCAGCCCTAAACTTGCTCAGATCCCTCACATAATGAACGCTGATCGTTATCCCTAAGCCCTGAAGCCTAAAGCCCAAATAGCATTTTCCGCTTCCTTTTCCATTTTCTTTACCATTTGAGTATGCATTGCTCATTGATTGGGCTGATATTCATCCAAGGATCCATCATCATCTGCAGGCATGGTTGCTCCTGCCATGGGCAGCCTGCGAAATGCCGAACAAAGTTACTCGGCTGCCACTCGTGGGCCATCCAATCTACCGACGCTGGCGGCACGAACGCGTTGAAGTGCGCCTCCAGGGTTTAAGGTGGAGGTGGTTTAGTTGTGAAATTTCAGAACTATGATCCCTCTTTGGACCCCTCCCATTATAGCATGCGATACCAACAAGGCTACGCATGTCACAGCCAGACATCGCTGGTTTTCGCGACCATGATTTCGTTTTCATCGCAGACCCCCAACTTGCTAAAAAGCTCACACTACTGCCATGAGTTGTGTCTACCTGAGCCCCAAACCCCAAAGCCCCTAGTCCGAATTCTCACATTGCGTGTGTTACCTTGAGACCTCAGGTGCAGCGCTTGAGGTATGGGTACTTTGAATGCCGGTACTTCTTAAAACATTTCTGAGCCTGTAAGAGGTTGTTCCAACCATTTTATGGCCCGAGGTCCTTGCAAGCAGGGGAGTTGCATTCAACGAACAAGAGTGTGCTAGCTTTCGGATTTTGGGGTTCACATTGTCAATCTCTTAGGGTCTGAATCGTCCACGTACGCAACATCCACAAGGCTGGGGGTATGTATGGGAAACCTCAACTAAACCCTACACCCTAAAACCCTAAACCCTCAACCCTAAAACCCTAAACCCTGAAACCCTAAAACCCTCAACCCCTAAACCGTAAATCCATAATCAACAAAGCCTACGTCTCCCAAAGCATCAGAACAGCCCCAATAGATGAATCGTGGGGTTGTGATGATATTGTCCCCCTTAAGTAGATAGACTTCTGTGTTCGGGATATAGTATAATAAGATCCCCATATACCCCATATTCTATCTGTATAAGGGGGCTATAAGTCCGCTCCCTATCTAGATCCCACTTCCCCGTCTTCTCAGGGGAGCTCTGTATTTGGCTTGTAAATATGCGGTGCTTACGTTTGGACACTTCAGAAGTGGAACAAACTCACCTGTCTTGTTTTGAGAGACTCTCGCCTGGTGCACTAAGCGCACCTCAGGCGGATAGCCTGAGCTGAGATCCACATGCAGCCACGCATGTGGACTGCCACAGGGGTTTATACATTAAGGCCTCATTTCTTGGGATCCTCATGATGTCAGAATCTGGGGTATTGGGAGACCTCTGTTTTTGGAACAACCATGTTGTCAGGAAGCTTCTAGCTGCTTTCGGGATGTGCTAGATTGCAATCTAACCCGCTGCGGTTTCGTGTTTGATGGCATTGCTAGATGAGGCGTTTACTAGGTCGGTATACGGCTCAAGAGCTGCCTTCTTGCTTTAAGAGCTCAACTTAACAACAGGGACCCTTCACTTCAGTAGTGTTTTTTTGGTGGTTAAACCCAGTAAGATTATATTCCTCATATATAATACTATACCCCAAAAGGAGGATATAATCTTACTCTATATTGGGTACCAAAGTATCCGTAAATAAAATACTATTCACTTGTCAGTCTTTATCCATGCTCTGCCCTTACATGCCGTGTACTTTTTGGGGGCGCTTCGGGCTCGAAGGTCTGGATTGAAGGTTTTAAGTTCACCTTGCACCGCAACCCCCTCGCTGCACCACTCCAATTTCCCAATGTTCTGGGGTAGGCGGGAGTATATGTTAGGAGACACTTCATATGGAAAATCTTGCATGACCCCAAAGTAGATTGTACTTTTGAAAGCATGGTAACGTAGAGGCCTGCATGATTACTTCTAATCTGAGTTTGAGGTCTGTTTGAGGGGGCCTATGCCCGAACTGCACAAGGAATCTAGAACCACACTGTTGCTAAGTGTTTATACTCCTAGATTTTCAAAAACAACCCTAAACCTGAACGCAAGGTCCTAATCGGACCTTTTCAGGGTCCGCTGAACCAACTCCTCTTAGCTTTCACTTGGGACCCCAGAGACCCATGAGGGTTTAGAGTTTAGGGTCTTAGGGTTTAGTTGAGGAGATGAAATTAGCGTTCTCTTTGGCCCCAATCCATGGAAATTACCATATCAGGCCTATAGGGATGTAGGGTTCCTAGTTGGGATTATATGTAGATGGTCAGTATGACAAATGCCCATTGAACAGCGCTGTAAAAAGTAAATGCCCGAGCCACCGCTCCCCTCCCCCCCTCAAAAGCTTGGTTCATTAACATGTCCAATGATTCCTTCTGGGGCGGGGTAGACGGTAGATGTAGATCCCAAATCGTAGCACAGCCAATTTTCTCAACCATCCTATCCCAAATACTTTGAACTTGAAGTGAGGAGCACGTGCAGGAAAAAGAAAGCCGGCCAGACTTCCGCTGACTAAGCATTACTACATGGAAGATAACCCCTATTGTATTTTCAATTTCAATTCCTGTAGAAGATATTCCCTTATTCCCTAAACCGTAAACCCCCAGTAAGATTATGGAGAGTGGGCAGGAGGCGGGGGCCCTTATCGACAAACAGAGCCAAACAGTTCATGGCAGCACGCAGGAACTGACTCTCCGGTTTAGGGTAGATAGAATTTCGGGTTTAGGGTTTAGGGTTGAAGGTTCAGGGTTTAAGGTTATGGTCTCCCTTAAGTAGATAGAATATGGCTTTAGGTCTATTATGATAAGAGTCCCATAATATACCCCGGGTGCTATCTACTTAAGGGGGGCTATAATTCCGCACCGTAAGTCTTTCAACTCTGAGCAGTTAACGTGCCTGACAGCGTCTGAAGCTTCGAGCTCGAGTAGCTGAAGTCTTCCAGATTCATTTCCAGGGCTGCGCGAACCATGTGCCAGAAGAACATTGACTGATCCTAGGCGTACTATAATCTAAACTCTTTAAAGGGGGATATATAGGAGATTATATAGGGGACTATTATATGGGGTTATGAAGGATACTAGGAGTTTAGACAATGGCTCAGGTGATACCTTCCCTCCCCTAGTAATAGCTCCCTCCCTAAGAATCAAAATCTCCTAGGGGGTCGGGGTGTCAATGCTAGGGGAGTAGAGTTTGCGCCAAGTTGTCTATTCAGGAGTTCAATTTACTGGGTTGCTACTAAGGAACTTTCATTATGCTACTTTTGTAAGGAAGCCCTGTTCTTTGCTATATACCCATATTATGGTAATTTCTTCGTTGTTAACAGCAACCCAGTTTAAGCTCAACTTGTTTAAGGGTCTCGCGAATGATAATTGAGTTTTTGAGAGGCTATGGAGCTGTATCTGCTCGGTAACACTGCCTCCAAAGAAATTCTGGCGGCTTGTTGAAGCTTCATAAAAGGGGAAAAGTAAAACACAAAACCATTTTCAGGACACCCATAGGAATCAGAACACCCCTAGGCAACTTGCTGACTGAAAACTGGATTCCCCAAAACCCTCGTGTGGAAAACGCATGTTCAAGACCCGTTGCTGGCTGGCCTTTCATGGCTAGCCAAGCAGGATTCACCTGCTCGACGTTTGTAAATGCCTTTGTGCGATAGGAGTTGGGTAATGCAGTCTGTAATAGAGATAACATTGGGAGCCCCATATATACAGATATATGGTAGTCTCCCCATACAAGGGGACCCCAATATAGACCCCAATATACTATAATCCTTATTCTAGGGACCTCCAGAATGGTACCCCTAATTTTGGGAAACTCCCATATACTATAAGAACACGATTCTTACAAACCGTTCCTGGGTTGAGGCAAGCCCAAGAGGAGTGCACGGAACAACTTCTACCACCAATCCAAGATTGAGTAGCGTTTTTTTGGTGGTTGAACCTAATAAGATTGTATTCCTTATAGAAAATACTATACCCCAAAGGGAGGATGAAATCTTACTCTATAATGGGTACCATAGTATCCCCAAATAAACTACTACTCAGTTGGCATCAGCACCAGGTTGTATGTCCCTCAAACTGGAGGTCACAAAATCCGCCAACATATCACACAATTTTGGGATTTTATACCTATATTTCCCTATAGAACCCATCACCCTCTCATTTGAGTCAAGTCTCCCATGCGACAGTAAACGTGCTGCTTGCCACGCGCTCAAGAAATCGCAGGGACCAAGCGGAGTTTCGCACCATGAAGACCCCAGTATTAATCCCACCAGGGTCTTCTGCTACCAAGAAATGCGCGAAGTCGACGCTGCCAGGCACAGGCTGCGCATATGTGTTTATCAGGTCAGAAACGGATGTTTCGAAATCGGTGAAGAAGGCCTCACGTATCTTTTTAAATGCACAACTCCATATTTTAGAGATTTCGCCCAGCTTAATGTAAAGAAACACACTTCTGCTTCAAGGTCAGGCAGGAGGCATCGCAGTCGATGAAAAAGATCCAGTCTGGGGGCGCATCTTCTGGTCTATTGGCGTCGAAAGCCCAGTGAGCTCTTTGCCCAGTCAGCCGCCTCACTTCTCTACTTGGAGGATCAGGGGACTTGGTCCCTTGGTTAACAACAGGTATGACTGGGGATACTATATGGCTTACCTGGGTTTGACGTGTGCTTGCTAAGTCCCCCTGACCCTCCCAGTAAACTGCCGTGAACTCACACTGCAGAGCTACCTACACTGCCATTACTGACAGTCCTTCTTACCGCCTTCTACCTGACAAGATGCCGAATAGCTTGAGAACTTTGCCTTCTGCTTCTTTACTGGGATTTGACTTCCCCACTGAGTTGTGTTTCAAAAGATATGATAACTAAGAAGGGTATCTTGACACTGACCCAGACTTCAAGAGCTAAGCCACTGATAGACGACGTACATCTTGCTGTAGTGAGCCTCCCGATCCGGCAGAGCGTTCTCTCTATGCACAACGTACCGGTACCCGTGCCGCTGAGCATAGGCTTCGTGGTTTGGCACCTGAGTTTCCAGGAAAACGCTTTAGGGATATTAGCTGGTCCCTCATTGAGACAGTATTAAAAGCTATAATCTACATTCTTTGATGGTTTCGTATCACAAAATCTGTGCATCAGAGGGCAACTCCCAAGCACTATGGGCAAAGATATGATCGTTTCCCTAAATAGGCGGACCCCAATATAGACCCCAAGATACGAGAATCCCAAAAAGGTACCCCCAATTTTGGGAAACTTTCCATATGGGGACTTCCTGTTGAGTCCTTAAACCCTAAACCCGAGTCCTTCAGCGCTGAGAAATCTATGTGTTTCAAGTGCTCGGGATTCCTGCAGGGCTTTACTTACTGGGAGAAAGTACGGAATAAGGAAGGAAATATATGGGGGTTGTCTAGGGATAATAGAATAGAAGCTGGATACTACTACATTACAGTAGGGTATGTATGGGGGTTATAGTAGGCAATAAGAGAACATATTATACAAAGGTTTATCCTCCCTACTAACAACCAGTAAGTTTATGTGTACAACAAATAGAAGTTTCTCGGATTTCTATGGATTCCTGATGAGGTCAACGTTGCCGTGTAAACTGCAAAGGTGTGGCTTCCCAGGATTTATAATCCCCCTTAAGTAGATAGAGTATGGGGCATATGGGGATCTTATTTCAGTATAAAGCCATATTCTGCCTACTTCAGGGGGACTGTAGCTACACCCTAAACCTTTAGGTCGCGGAAACAAACAGCAGGCATGTCCCTGAAATGCAGGAAGCTGAATGGATGAAGCCGTTCTGCTTTCAAGGGGTCATCATCACAGCAACCCAGACAGTCCCCAAACACGGGTTTAGGGTTTAGGTTTTAGGGTCTTTATGAGAAGCTTACGGGCATTCCCAGGCTCTGAACTCCAACGCCGTCTTCCTAAAATCGAAATCTGAACTCTGGATGGTTCATACGAGATAGTAGCTACTAACGATACAAACTAAGAATACTTACAATGAAAAACAAGAACGAATAATAGCAATTAGCTAATACTACGCATAAATGAAAGAGTCATAAACCCTAATCCCGGGACCCTCAACCTGCTGCTGCATTCAGGCACAGAGAGCCCGGGCAAAGGGGACTCCAGTGTGGTCTTTGAGGTCGGGTCAGGCTTGTAAGAACCTGGGATTATGTGGGGTTGCTGGAAAAGAAAATGCAAACTAACAGGGTTTACGGGTTTACGGTTTAGGGGTACATTTTGGGATGTGCTTTGCTGGCTTCATTTTCTTTTTTTCCATGGCAAATTGCACCTTCGGAGTTGCAGGATGTAAGCATGTAGAGGGCATAAGGATACCACAGCCCCTGCATGAACTTGAATAGCCCAGAACCCTGCAGAATCACCCTCTAAATCCTACACCGTAACAGCAGTCACGGAGAGGTCGGTGTGGTTGCAAATCTTCCTCATTGTCCATAGCAGGATTCAAGCCCTTATATAAATAGCATACTACGCAGGCTTAACCGACTGGTATTGGGTCGTTGGGTGGTGAGCAACGCAAATTTTAGGAAACCCTAAACCCCTATATACCCTTGTAAAGGTACCCCATCAATAACCAGTACCAGCGGGTAGCAGCAAACGCTGCTCAGACAGTGAGAACGGCATCCGATAAAGAACCGCTTGCGGAAACATCCAGGTTTGTAAGCAGCATATCTGTGTAAGAGTAAGGGTGCCCAGCTGATGGATCGCAAGTGGACTGATCAATCTGGCATCACACTCTGAGTCTCAACCCAGAATCCTAACACCGAAGCATAGAATTCACCCCGGCCTAACCCATCTTGGAGCTTCCAGAATCATGGAAAACCTTAACACCGCGGTTTATGCTGGTCCTTGCTGTGGGTACTCTGCAAAACAAAGCACCCCTGAAATGTTGGAACGGCTCCTATTTGATTAAATAAACAGGTGCGGAACTATCGCCGCGCTGTGCAAGGCAAAATCAGAAACTAAGTCTAGGATGGGTCGTCACCCTGTCGCAATCATATATGACGCTATTTTGGGGCGTCATATCCCTACACAGAACACATTCGATTACCATGTTGGGGTGCTATCACAGTTGTAGGGTGGGCGCAGTATCCAAGGTAGAGGCTTGTGAAGGGCCTGACGGCTTTTCCCCCTCATACCCGGACTCATACCCCGCAAAAGATGAGGATCTTCACTTCGGCAGGGATTCGTACTTATGAGAAGCCCTGGCTCCTGTGGGCTTCAAATATTCCGAATCCTTAGCCCCAAGCCCCACATCTTGAACCCTGACCCTAAATCCTGACCCCCCCCAAATGAGGCGGTCTGCAGATAGAGTGGACCTCGATCCGTCCGAACGCGGCCGTCCGGGACCAGGGAGGTGGTTGAACACGCAAAGCATCATGCAGTTGCCCCAGCATGATCCTAGGATCTCTTTAGGGCCAAGGGTTATTACATCGCCCATGTTTTAAGGGGCGGGGATGTGAAAATGGCTTGAGCCATTTTCGACGTGCCCTCCTGTCTTGCTAAGACCTCTACTTGGACACCTTCCCAAAAAACGCCAAGAATCCAAGCCATTTAACGTCCCCCCCCCTGCCAAGCCATTTAATCCAAGTTCCAAACACACATTTCAAGTACCTCCCCCCCTCCAGCTGAGCCATTTAATGCAACAAGGCAATTTTCAGGTCTAGACACGAAACTCTCTTTTTTGGTTTTCTGATGCCGCGCCTTGTTCGGTGTAAGTTGAACGCTTTAACGTCTCTACACGCTCCCCACGACAGAGATTTCCATTGGAGCATGAATTGTTCAGGAAGTCGCTGCTGCAATTGAGTTTGCAGATTTTTCTTCTTTGTGTTTGCTTGCAGGCTACCCCGCGCTTTCAGACAACCGACTCCATACCAATGTGGGCCTCGTGCAGCACATAAGTAGTACTGAAAAGTAAGTCGAAAATCCGCCTGCATGTGAAGCACCAACCCCCATTGCGCACAAGCA
>CAJNIZ010006914.1:35248-62141 GCA_905231905.1 Symbiodinium pilosum | reverse complement strand
AAGCCAATATTAAGGATGGGTGATGTTATTACGTTTTACCTGTAGGGCTTCGAGACAGAATCTCTTTTCATGTCCTCTTTGAGGTTAGGGTTTAAAGCTGAGTTTCGGATCCCGGTGTTCAGGTTCGGCTTAGCCTGCAAGGTTGAACCCTGTGAGCTGCTCCAAAGGCACTCTATGACAGGTCTTGGTTTGCAGCAAGAAGGGAGCTCAATGTAGACCCCAATACAACCTGCTCTTTAGCGTTAGGGACTGCTAGAAAGAGATCCCTTCAATTTTTGGAAACTTCCAATGTTCAGTGCTTCCTTGACCGCGTAAGGGTTCTGCTTGCATATGCAGCTAAGGGCTCTGCAGCACACAGATTGGAAATGGCTGCAGTAATTGCCTCAGAGCTCAGAACAAGACGTTGCAAACGCAAGTCGATAAGCGCCGGCGCCCTCAGCATAGGAAACTACACTACATCGATGAAATGGGAGGTCTTTGACAATAGCGGCTTACTTACTCGTAAGGCGAAAGCATATGCTCGGATTCAGAGCGTTTCTCCTCCCAAAGAACTGCAGTATACTCATTACATAAGCCGCAGGTAGCCGTATCACAAGGCTGTGAAGCCTACTGAGAACTTTGAACCTGTACAAACATCGCCCCAAGCTTCTGGTACTGTATGTGCAGCCGCGGTAGGAATCTCTTTGGGGGTGCGTTGGGCATTGCCTCCAGTGAAGCGTCCGTTGGCTCACCCAAGGTGTCCTGCCGGGACTGCAACGGATGACGACATGACTTAATTGGAGTCTGAAACAGATGTACTACGAAGCACCAAAGTAGTCTACTGTTGCAGCTGTTAGGAACCATAGGTTTTATCATATGGAATGCAACCTTCAGTTGCTTCATGACAATAAGTACTTCCTTCTGCGCATCATGACTACTACTCACTTTCCTCACTTGAGCAGTTTTTTTTCGGTGGCTAAACCCAGTCAGATTATATTCCTTATATAAGATACTATACCCCAAAACGAGGATACAATCTTACTCTATATCGGGTACCATACTACCCCCAAATAAACTACTACTCACCCTGCTTTCAGGCCAAAGATGATTGGCCTGCAGGGCGGCCCTTTTTCCAATATGGTCATTTCCTCAAATAAGGGGGCTCCAATATAGATCCTCATGTACTGTAAACTTTAAAATGGGGACCCCAAAAAGTACCTTTCATTTCTCCCATATGGAGGCAGCCTTGAGGGAGGAAGTTCACTGCCCACTAATCTGGGACCTTCCTTTTGTTGGGCTTATTTACTCAAGGAGCTCGAACCCAAGTGATAACCCACAATGTCGTCCCTTTGCTATAGGCCCCTCAATGGAAATTGCAGTACGCGATCTCTGAAAACCCTATGTTCAGGAACAGTTCAAACCTGGGGAAGGCACTAGGATGCAGACTTAGGCTGTTACTGCGATTGGCCGTGGGATTTATGGCTTGGAATGTTTAGGGGTGTCCGCCCGACAGGTCCAAGTGCCGCCTGGGATTTACGTGGGTCCATCCTTGATCTCGTGGTACAAGGATGCAAACTCCTTCAAGGCTTGAAACTTGAAGGCGTTTCCTCAGGAGCAGATGACAAAAGCATACACCTCCGCTTGGGGCGCAATGTGTCAAACGCCATTGATGTTAGCATCTTGTCTTTGTTCTGTCTGGACCTACGTTCGGAAACGGAAGCATCCACAGCTACAGGAGTTTCACAAAGAGATCGTTGCATTTTGTAGTCTTTCTGCAGATGGAGATGTGACAGTCTTTGCTGTGCAGGTGGAATTGAATGCAGAGGGACGTGATTTACCATGCTGTTAGATGCTCCATGATTTAACTAACAGGCAAATCCGCAGTATGATATCGGCTTCGGCTTCAATTTCTAGAGCTCATGTTGCAGCAGCACGGCCAAAACTTCTGTCCGCAGCTGTCTGCTACCATGAGACTCATGGCTATATCTCAGAGTTGAGGGTCTTGAGGTGTTTGCCAATCATGGGGATTCCATATCGAGTGCCCGCATACTGTGGCTTTGTGACACGCTCATTTTTGAGAAGACTGCCCTACAGTGGCTACTGAACATCTTGCATGACCCCAAGTACATTATCCCTTGCGAACTATGGGAGTTAAATATACTAAGGTCACACAAGCCTTTTGTATCAACCGTAAGCATTGCTTTGGGTTCAGATTGCAGCTAAGTGGCCCAGCTGAATAAGCACGCGAGCACGGCGAGGGTGATCCAGGGACAACGACCACTCAGCTGTGCCTGATAAAGGTTCCGGTTATTAGTATTCTTCCTACTGTTCTTATTATTACTATTATGACTATTTTGTTAACATTATTGCTATTCGTACGTTTTTCTTTCAACACTTTAATGGACCAGGCATGAAACCAAGGTCTCGGTGTTTAGGCTTGTGGCTGGCGACCAGGTCTGCTGTGGGTAGGTAGATTACGAAACACTAGTGTTCTTCGTAAAAGTATGTACTAGTGGTAAGAGGCTGTAGGATTTTAGGGTATGTCACCAAACACTGATGGTATCCGTAATCGTGATAAGAGACTATGCGTTTTCAGCAGCTTAGCTGGCCTTTTTACAAGGAAGAGGGCTCTGTGTCAAGCTGTCAGTTTGTAGTTTCCAAGCCACCGTGAGCATACGAAGCTCTAATTGTTATCCTGCTATGGAGAGCCGTCCAGCATGAAACTACAACACGAACCACATATTCTAATTCATACCGATATCGCCTCAACACAGGCTGGAGGATCCTAACCACTAGGACCTTGGGGGCTATAGTCTCTCTGTAGATAGAATCTGGAATATATGGGGATCATATTTTAGTATACCCAAAGCCGTATTCTATCTACTTAAGGGGGACTATAGGGCCTTGGGGGCTACCACTTGAAAGCTTGGAGCTCCTGTTTGGCATCCTTTCAGCTGCTGGCAAGAAGGATCCTATCCGTTTGCAGCTGCATCAAGGGGACCCAAATGATTGAAATAGGGTCTTGGAGTATACCATACTTTAAGAGTGGGGGTATACTGTAGTTTCACAAGGATGCTTAGGAACTGATACTCATAATTATTCTGGTTTGTTCAGTGGACTTGCCGCATCAAGCTTGAAGAATGTGATAGTCATTGACCTGAGGTTCTTCCCCCGCACGGAAACTGCTGCGACAATATGTCATAGGAGTTATACTAGCCGCTAGCCCCGTAATATAGACCCATACATATGAGGCAGTTACTGCAAGGGGGAAGAGGACTTTTGTGGTAAAACGGGTCGCTGTAAGTAACAGATGACGCTTGTTTAGGGCTTAAGGGTCATGAGTTCATGAGCTTTCGTGAGGAAACTCCTAGAACCCCAAATCTTACCTCATAAGCACCAAGCCCAGGGCCCTCAATTGCTGCACCAAAACCCTAAATGCTAAATCCTAAGCCCAGTGACATCCTGGAGCCCATGTGCAGTGACTGCATTCCACCAAGAAGCTCTGCAAGTGCTGTGCGGCTAGTGCTGGGCACCGGAAGGCGGCGTGCAGGTGATTGTCGAACCTTTTAAGGGGTGTGGGGTTTAGGGTGGGAATGAAGTCATGGAAAACAAATTGTTAGGGTTCAGGGTTTAAGGCCCAACATGTTGGCAAGAAGGTTTGACGCCTCAGGGGGATTGTAGTACATGTATTAGGGAAAGATATTTGCACTTCTTCAAGCCCCTGTATGAGTCGCGATGAGCTTTGTTCTGAAGTGTTTCAAAAGGCTTGGACGTAAATCAGGGGTCGATATTTAAATCTCGCAGCAAAGTAAGGGTCAAACTCTTCAAGACCACAGTGCCCAACGAGGTTCCGGATACGGAGGTTTGTCACAGCAGGTTGCCTTCTGGATTGCCAGGGATATACGGAGAGAATAGGAGAGACCATGGGGTCCTCTCTTCACAATCCTGTAAGGAACTTTTTCAGGAGTTCTCATGTCCGGCAAACCCTCAAGACTAAACAGCCGCCCACAAAACTGTTCGTCAAGTCCTGAGCTCATTCGGGCTTTCTCAAAATTAGGAGTCCCCTTCTTGGGGTCCCTCTGTTTATGGAAAGTACCCTGTGCGGCTTTAAATCTCAGAGCCCGCGCTTGAGAACCCTCGTAGTCTCAGAGTGAAAGATCCCTAAGACCCTAAACCCTAGGGTGAACAGTTTTTGGCGGCACGTGGCAGCTGCAGTAGCGCCGTCAGCCAGTGGCCCAGCCTCGGATAGGCATGGGATTGCTAGGGTTTAGGGTTTAGGTACAAGTTGAGGTCAAGGATTTCCTGCTTGTTCTCCTGGTCGCTTACTGCTCTTGCAGGCATGGCATGCAGGTCTGCTTCAAAGAGCTCCGGTGTCTATGAGGTAGGCAACCCTGAAGCCTACTACGAGCCTCATGTTCAGTCTTACATGAGTGACCATCAAAAGTCCCAACATCCGGAAATGGGCGCCAAAATGGGAGGTATCGGTTTTCAATGTTCCCCGTCAGTTTTCAAGGGTTTTCACCTGAAACTCTGGGGTGCCGCTTTTCAATGTTCCCCCATCGCTTAACAGGTTGTTTCCTCCCCATGTCCACCCCTGACATAGCTCCTTCCAACCGTGCCTTGACTGTGGCTCACATGGGGGTCCCACCGGGTAGCTACCCACCTGCCAGGGTCCTTGATCTTCTTCGCTTGCTGGAAATGGATTACGAAAAACACCAAGCCCCAAAATCCAGAACCTGGGGTTGCATATCAAGCGCTGTAGACCCCAGATTGAAAAATCATAAAGCCCCATTTCCTGAATAGGTATTAAGGCCTTACGAAAAAGGGGTCTGTTAATCAGGGGTCTACATTCCTGGCGTTAGAAAGTGCGGAAATGTTTGAACACCTTGCAGCGTTAGCACGCGGCTCAAGATGCTTCTGGAATCTTTCTGGGAATCCTTGGGGGCGTTCAGTGTCCCTTATCGTCTCTTTGCGAAATTCCGCATTTAGATGTCACGGCTAACGTCCGCTGAGTAAGGTTCTGTATCCTGGTGCTGTCGAGGCTGTGGAGGACCCTCGTTTTGGGTTTACATTTTAGGAGTATATGCCCAAGTGCCCCTACACCTGTAGGGAACACAATCTCCCATGCGACCACGGTCTTGTAGTGAATAAAAATACTCCCCCAAGAACTTCTCAAACTACAGCAATTCGTGGGCAGAGGGTGCTTAGGGTCGCAGAACTTTCGTCTCACAATTGGCCCCAGTACACCACAGTCCTCATTCTTGAGACTTTCCAAGAGGGGGCCCCTAATTTCAGGAAGCCTTCAACTGCCTGGCCTAGGCTGATTTCGACAAGAATCCCGACCCAAGTATCACCAATGAAGGAATTGGAAAGAACATGGAAACTACTATATCATGATTTAAAGCTTTGGGGTCTAGGGAATAGAGAAGAAAAGGCATATACTATTTTCGAGACGTCCGGCTATGTCTCAGTCCAAAACATGTGATGGCAAATGCTATACCACTGGTATTCTAGAGAGACTACTGCATCGACTATTCCTCATTGCTTATTAACTGCCAAAAAATTTGTATAATCCTGCCACGGCAGGTTGCCAAAAGTATGGTCTCTTCACCTTCCTGAAACGCGTGGCTCCGCGACTTCTCCCTAGAACGAACACCCCGCAAATCCACTATCTACAGAAGTAATTTCGGAATCCTTTGGGGTGGAGGCTTGAGGAAACCTATGAACTGGGTTCTAGCCACCCAGCAACGGCCTGTAGGAGGGTTAGGACTCAAACCTATATATAACTTCAATGCAACTACTATCTAACTGTTGCTGGCAGGGGGCAAGACCCAACCTGGTAGTTTCCATGAATAGGGGAGCCTAATATAAATCTTAAATGCCATAATCCCTATTAAAGGGACCCCCAGAAGGGCACCCTTAATTTTGGGAAACCCCTACCTATGAATGAAACAGGCTCGGGGCGCGCTGTCGCTCGATTTTCAACGCCAAAGCTTCCCGCCAGGTGTGCCCGCGCCTTCCGGGCGGAACAGAAGGCGTTTGAGGCCAAGTTGCACCATGGAGGGAACTTCTCGAAACAGGGGCACTTGGGAACCCTTAGGAAGAAGAGAATCTGGGGGTTCTGAGGTTGTAAAGGGAATGTTTTGAGAAACTGGTTTCAGGGTTAGGTTCCATTTGGTTCTATTATGGCGAGCATGGGGACGAGAAATGTCAAGATCCCCACCCCTTGATATCACATGTTCCCCATGCACTATGGTATGCCACAATGCTCATAAACACCCGCAAGCCTGAACCCTAAATTCAAGGTTTAGGCTCAAGATTGCAGAAAGCAAGCATGGAACCTGACCCTAAGCGCTAAACCCTAGGAATATGGTGGATATGATGATTTTGTACGGAAGCAACGGACTGCTATCTTATGGCAGGTTCTCAGAAGTGTGGGTCCCTGTTTGAGTTTTCTTCAGAAGCCTATTCCTTTGGGATAGATCTGGGTAGATACTAAGGGGTTTCAGTTTGAGAAACACTCATACAGGGACTCCCATCCTGCTTTGACCTTCATAACATTCACCCCCCAGCCATTTGAGCTGTAGTCTACACTCCTTACACGGGGTTATACAGGGGATTATATAGGGCAGTACTATAGGGGTTAACAAGGGGGATGATAGGAATCTAGACTATAGCTCATTTCATTTCTCACTTGCCTCCAACGACGCCAGCGTCGGTTCGCGCCAGGCTGCCAGAGTCTCTGGATCCTTTGTGGCACTGAGGCACTCCTGCTGCGAAGCAGGCAAGATAGCTTGCGTCTGCAGTTGGGCAGGTTTACATGTGAAACCTGCGGGCCGCGTAGAGTCTTTCATCATGCAAGATTGGTGCGACATTTCAGCAAGCCATAACTGCCATAAGTGCAAGTTGCCCGAAATCTGTTGGCTGCGCCTGTCCACTATACATTGTAGCCGTTTCAACAGACAACCCAAACTGCAGTATTGAAGACTCAGGTTTCCAGTTTGGCAGACTAGGGATCTGGGGTTTAGGATTCATTTGAACACAAGCTGCCGTCGAACTACGCGGACATGTTCTGCAAGGACATATATCCCCCAAACTCAACCAGACCGTATAGTCCTGATCCACACCCATAATTTTATAAATGCGCGCATCGCTGTTCTACATAAATCCCATCCCCTAATCAAAGCTCCCCTGATACCACATGTCTCTACATATGCGATCGTTGGAGCGGGGGCTACTGCTGAAGGATGAGACCAGACACCCTAAACCCTAAGCATTGAAATCTCCACACCCTTGGATCTTCCCTGGTTCGCCTTTAGGGTTTAGGCTTCAGGGAGTTTCACATTTTTGTGTAGGTCGTGTACTCCAAGACTGCCTGAAGAAACCAGGCCCGCCTCCTCTAGCAGCGGCACTACCACGCCTTCACAGGGCTTGGTGGCTTAGTTGGGGCTTCTCTGGGTCCCTATAAGAAGCCCCTGGCTGGATCCTTCAACATCTAAACCCTTTGTAAGCCTAAGCCTTCAACACTAAACTCTAACCCCTCGCCGCCACTCATCTGTGCGCCCTGCATCCTTTGTAACCCTACAGGTGCCTTTTTGGCTTTGTCTTGCGAGCCTTCGTAAGGCGACTGCGCCGTTGCCAGGGACAAAGCAAATGCCAGTAGCAGCATGGATCGCCCGTCTTCGGATTTCAGTGCAGGCATGGCATCTAGGGGGATTTCATTGATAGGCCTTGCGATCTATGCAGCATGTTATAGGGTTGAAGGCGGTTTGGACTGCATGAGGTGTGGAGTACGGACCAGTGGCGCTTCATTTTTCTAGTTGGTGTGTTGACACATACGACCCAGAAGAAGCTGTCAATGCTGCTTGAGGTTTCCATGTTGTGTCCGAACTGGTTGCGGTGAACACAGAGCAAGCAGGTTCCGTACTGGGGTATGCAATTCTTAGCAGGTACAGATGCAAGCAACTGCCAAACAAACATTGGAGAAGGGTTAGGGCCGCGCTACCGTTGATATTAATCTGCCTCAATTGTTTGCAAGTTTTTCTTGCAGTCCCCCACGACCTGTCCGAAAGCTTAGCATAGCCAGGGTGCTTCTCAGGAGGCGATTCCAAGATTTATGCATTCCCCATGCCTTTCCCCCAAACCTTGAAGACGCAAGTTCAGCACGTCTTTAAATTCATGCCGACCGTCACCTAGCAAGGAATTTCCGAACGTAACTTAAGTTCATAACCCCATTATCTACTATAGACCCATACTTACGGTAACTTAGCTTAAGTTCCTGAACAGCAACCCTAAACCCTAAACCCTAACCCCTAAACCCCTAAACCCTAGAGCATCAGGGCCAGGATGGTAAGGGGATCTCTTAACTCCTAGGAGCCCTACGGACGCAGAACGGCTAACACCTGGGCACCTAAACTGCTTGGAGGGGGGTTTAGGGTTTAGGGTCTAAACTCCTTAGAAAGGGGTTGTATAGGGTTTAGGGTTGAGGGTCTAAACTCCTTAGAAAGGGGGTTGTATAGGGTTTAGGGTTGAGGGTCTAAACTCCTTACAGGGGGCTTGTATAAAAGATTATCTAGGGCAGCATTATTGTGGTTAACCTAGGGAGGTTATTTAGACTTCAGCTCTAGCACTTGTTGAAGGTACCCTCCCGTAAAGGCCCCTCATTTTGGAAAACCATCAAATAGGGATCCTAGCCCTAACCCCAAAGCCCTAAACTGCGTGACGCTAATGTTGACAAACTCCCAGATCGCTCGGGCTGCTGCAAGAAGTCCTGGCCAGGTGTCAAACCTCAGCAATTTCAGAGGGTTACTTTAGGGCCTAGGGTTTAGGTTCTAGATTTGGGGGATTTAGGGGACATCGCTTCCTGATGAACGCTGTGGGACCCTTGCAGCATCACATGGAATCAGGACCGCGGAACCCGCGCAGGGCTGATGGCCTCGCCTTACACTGTAGGTTGGAGGTTCAGAGTTCAGGGTTCCAGGCCCGAACACTGAGATCTGATCCATGAGAGTCCAAAGTCCAACACGACTCCCAATAATGGAGCATCAAATGGAAAAGAACATGGCAAATGAAATGGAAACTGTTATGAGATAGGGGATGATAAGGGTTATGGTCTAAACTCCTAGCATCCCCCCTTAATAGCCCCTATAGTAATCCCCAGTATCTAATCTCCTTTAAGGAATTTGGACTTTTGCTCACCTGGCCAATGCAGTATACAGCTTGGGCAAATATGGGCTTCCCTCTCTACATAATGCAGAAGCCTGCATACTCACCCCAAATTCAAAATCCTAGAGGATACCTTGAGAAACCTCAAGATGATGCTGGGACTTTTTCGGGCTTCTCCGTTGCTCTAGGGCCGAAGCCTCTACCGTGTGGGTATTTAGATCCTTAGGTCCTTCCAAGGGGTGCAGCGCCATGTCCCCATGCAAGGATTCTGGGGTGGGAGCTCGAAGCCCGCAGGGTTCAGGGTTTAGGATTTAGGGTTCGGGGTTTTCGATGAGGACTGTTCAGAGCCCACATTGTCACGCACAGTGTATTTTACAGAACCCTATGAAAAAATCAGGGACCTCCCTTAAGTCCTTGCTTCTCCGGGGCCCTATAGTAATTGAAAATATGTTCAAACCTACCCCTGTTCAGGGGCGTGGATCTGCACATTGATCCAAAATATGAACCATATTCTCAACTCCTAGTATCCCCCTTGATATAATAGTCCCCTATATAGCCCCCTTTAAGGAGTTTAAACTCTAGCTCATATCATCCCACAATGGAGAAGCAACTGGAACAAGAACATGCACAATGAACAACTGGGTCTATACCGGATTCTGGAGACCATATAGTTTTTTCCCTAAGTCATGGACTTTTGATGGCTCGCATCATAATGGATCCTCGTTTGAAGAAGGAGAATCACATGGGCAAGACAATCTGGAAGTTAGGGCTATATGCGAAAAATAGGTCATGTAGGGATTCTCAAAATAGGCCCCCTGCTGCAAACCCTAAACCCCGAAGGGCTCCAACCTCTTCCGTCAGAAAACGCGGTTGGAGGATGTCAGATCTGGTGGTATTCTAGATCAATGTCCTCCATCCTCGGGTTTAGTTGTTTAGCGTCTAGGTTCCAGGGTTTAGGATTTTATCATGAGTTTTCCTTGATTCCTGCCCCCACCCATTAACAGTCTATACTAGGGGTCAGACAACTTCTCCATATAACTATATTAATAAATATTCTCCAACTGTTAATGCGGGCAGTACCAAGGTTCCCCTATTACTCTTGATTACGCCTAATTAAGCCTAAGTAACTGTAATCAAAGGGGGAAGCTAGGGATAGTATGAAATAGTCTAGAGGGGGGTAATAGGGGAACCCATGATTTTGAGCGGGCGACAATTCATTCTCCCCTGGCCACACAGTCTATCTGGGAAACCACATGCATACTCCTCGTTCATCTGCTAGTAAGCGCCTGTGAAGTAGTGAGGTACTAGAAGCCTTCTCTGGAAACTCCCATGACTGCAGCATTTCTGCTGCCTCCTGTCGGTGAGCAAGTCATAACTTGGGCTCCAGCTCTATGCGCAACCTGCGCATCACACTGCTTCATTGAAGTCGAGGTGTTTTTTCTGCTCTGCCCTATTATGCATCTCACTTGTCTTATCATGGAGCGATGTGATGAAAACCAAGCAGAGGCACACAGGGATAAGAAATTAGGATGGGGGAGGTTTCGCAGTGGAGGAGATGCTTACAAACCTTGAAGGAAGGCGATTTGCGACGTTCGGCGAAGTTTGTGCTTAAAAGGCTCTGCCTCCAATCTGTGTCTGTGCGCCCTAGAAGCAACTTTGGTAGATCTGCCCCTGCACGTGTACGACACACCTCTATCTCTGATTAGTCTGACCCGTTGTTACCCGAATAGGCAAGACTAAAGTCTGAAATTGCTCCAGCGCCCGCCAGTAGCAACTATTCATAGCGAGGGTGAGGGGATTCGCCATCGCTCTAAATTTGGGAGCCTTTGGTAGGCTCGAAGCAATGTTAAAGCCTCAAATACAATCTTTGCAGGGCCCTGAAAAGCAGGAACAACGTACTTTGGAGTGCCGAATGCGACGTACAATTATTCATAGAGAGTCTTAATATCAGGGGGAGGGGGTTGCCCCAGTGTAGATGTTTAAGATGCCATGCGCCTCCCTTGATTGCAGAATTTCTGGGCTGTAGACCTGGTCAAATGTCCCAATATGATAGCGCAATAGAAATACAATCCCTATATAACCCTTGAATATCCTAGATGCAGTAGCTTCCATTTGATCTTCCTTTCTCTTTCCGTTTGATTCTCCATTATTGGCACCCTAAACCCCAAAATGCAAAGGGCAGCCATTCAGCGAGCAAGGCTAAAGCACCAGCTGGTTTTTACTCTTGAAATTACTCCAGTAGGGGTTTTATAGGGGTTATATAGGGATAGCGGAAAAGAAAATGGAAACTACTATTTATGGTTTAGAGTTTAGTGCTGCGCTTTTAGTTCCCTCGCCAGTCCAAATGAATATCAACAAGGGTTCCAGTCCATGCACGTGGCGCCCTACATGCCCTTGCGCCAACCTCGACAATCCGCGCGCAAGTCATACCCACACTGCTTCAAACCCTTGCAGGCGGATACTGGTCTGGAGGCATAGAGGAGTGCTGAGGTGGGAGGCGACTTCCCCAAATTACAGGGAGCCTTATTTGGCTTGTTCAGCCAAGACCCGTCCTTCACTCCCACGCCCCCTTCTACCTCCAGCATAGAGTGGTGAGCGCTGAGTCGCGCACACGCAGCTCTGCTGCCGGCCGTCTGCTTCCACCTTGATAGCTCCTACCTGGGCAACCACGAAGAAGGAAACATAAAGGCTCATGGACGCCAGCCACACAGTGCTTCCAAAGGGTCTGGAGGATTATCCCAACGATGGAAAGTTAAAAAGTAAAATGGTAATCTAAAGGGAAGCTGGGATGACATGGGGGTTGGGCTGCCAGCGAGCCTTAAGTACAGGTATTTGCATTAGCTGGGTACCCTTAGTAGCCCTTCACGTGGAAGGCAAAGGAATCAGGAGGGTCATGCTCCTGCTAGAGATGGACAAGGACAATTTAAGTGTAGAATTCTAAACCCTAAACCCTAAGTCCCCAAACCCTAAACCCTAAGTCCTTAAACCCTAAACCCTAAGTCCTTAATCCCTAAACCCTAAGTCCCTAAACCCTAAACAATCACCAATATAAGTTTCAACCCTGTTTGAGGTGCCCAAAACCATATCTGTGCCAGGAATCTAGGACTACAGTATTGGTTCTTATTCTCCTTTGCATACACCCTCAATATCCCTTATAACCCCTTAAAGGGACCATGACCTTGGTAGTTGTTTAGGCCTCTACATTATGGTGTTTGAGATTTCAAGTTTTGCAATCTGCCTAAGGTTGACCGCAGTGTTGGGCTTGGCGTTTAAGGTTGGTAGAGCTCTGCGGAATGTGCATAGGAGAGCATTCACCAATAACAGGGTACTGGCGGTGATAAGAGAGGTTGTGTGACATGATCCCTTCCGCCATTTCCCACTGCCTAGGGAAGCGTTTCACATACCAGGGTGAAGGAACGTGCCAAAACCCATAGCCTTCAAGTTTAGGTAACTTAAATAAAGTTCCTCCACAGCAACCCAGTATCGTGCCAGTCTGTGGCTTTAAGCTGCAGTCTCTTCAGCCACTACGCTGCACGGGTGATTCAGATGGCCCAGAAGTCCTTCAATCAGAACTATGCCACATCTGTTTCGAGCCCCTATACGTCAGATTCAGTGATTACCGTACCTAAGAAATCTCTATCTCTCCGTATAGCCCCGTTGTTGGCATTGTGCTGTCGTCACTTTTCCTGCAAATCTGCTGCAGGCTCGTCGTGGCCTTCAAATCGCACTCGGCGAGACAGGCCTTGGTGGAGCCAAGCAAGGTTGGGTGGTACGAAGGCCCCCAGACTTCAGCAAAGAGGTCTGCTTGCAAAGCAGAAATTGAAATCTTGATCACCCCAAAGTTCCACCGGGTCGGGGAAAGCTGACAAATCATTGCAAGTCCTGCTGCGACTACCACTACTAACATAGGACTACAAGGGCTTTGACAAGAAGTGCAACAGGTGTCTGTCGTGGACTCACTTTCCAACGGCTTTTTTGAAACTAGCAACCTGGCAATAGGCTTCAGGGGCAAACGCTCAAAACATAAACATAGAAACACGCAGCAGTATAGTCTGTAGCGCACATGTGGAGCTTCAATTTTAGTTTGTAGCAAGGCCTAAACCCTCAACCCTGAACACTAAAACTTCTGAAACTGATTGTGAGGCAAACCGCGAAAAGTAGGCTCCCAGAGTAGCCTGGCTCATGCGCAGCATGGCCACGCTTTGAAGAATTCATTTGTTCCATCTAAAACTGAGGGTTTAGGCTTTATTTGGGGCTTAGAGTTTGGGCTTTCTGGAGGTCCGTTGTGCTACAGTAGGGGCAAATTAGAGCTGAAAGCCTTGGCGTGTCCCCGCGTTGCTTTTGCGTGGAAAGATGTGAATGTCCAGGCGGTTAGAGTGTGAGCTGCTGCTGGAGGTCAGACTGCTTCCATCTTCTCTCCACAAGGGCCTACATAATCACGCAAAATGCAGAATCAACCGAAAATAGGGCCCCGAAAAATGTGACCCAATCCCCCATGTAAACTTCAGTAGATAACTTTCTACGTGCCGAGCCCTGCGCCCAAATTCCTCCGTCACCTCTGCACCAGCTGCCTCTGGATGGGCCACCTGACTGGCGGATCTCACAAAGGAAGGAAAACATACAAGTCTGAATAGTAACCAATTTTGTTCTCTCACCACCCTCTACAGCCATAATATAAGATACCCCAAGGCCCTATGCTTACTATTTAGGCCTCTCCAGTATCTTGTGATGTAGCCTTGGGGATGTGCAGAAGTTACAAGGAGGTAAGACTATGGGTTCCTTTTTGGAGGGTCAGGGGAACTAAGTAAGTAAATAAATAAGCAACTTATGGGGATAGCCGGAGTTATCATATTATGGCATATGAGGGTTAAAAGTATACTTGCTAAGTCCTCCTGATCCCGCAAGTAATCACCCTCCAACTCTACCACCCTGATTCCCCCTTAACAAGCCTCGTAGGTTACGTGCAGTTGACTTTGATAAGTTTCTGATTGTGTTCTGACCCAGAGCACATAAATCCTGTACGGCAGAACCCGCCCGAAACATCAACATGATCAGGTCTAAGTCTGGGTTTCCATGAATGAGGCCCCAACGTATGGATCCCACCTACTAAAGGGACTCCCAACAAAGAGCCCCTAATTCTAGCCCTATCAGTCCCCACACATCTTTATAACCCCTCTCAGAGGACTGAACCCCCAAAGTAGCTTCTAGTCCCTCTTGCTTCTCACCTGCGACTGACGAACATGTCCTGCCGAAGGCACAGGCCACGCAAACAAAGGTGAAGGCGACAATCATCAACCAAAGTAATGTAAACCTTCAAGCGCAGCTGTCTCGTCATTGCGATGCCCATGACCTCTGCAAATCTAATCTACATCGCCGGCAACACCGGAACATAATTCTTGACCAAAGCTTCGCCCACTTTCAAACTAGATTTGGGGGCTTTATAGGGGTGCACGAGGCTTGTTGACGAAAATTAGCCCGTCTTGAGAATCTCGATAACAAGGGTTTGAACATATGTTGGTGTCTGTCTCTGATCCCCTATGCACAGCAAACCCCATTCAGCTCAAAGGTTCGAATTAAAGGGTTGGCCTCAAGCCAAGGACTCTTCCAGGAAGATGACAGAGGAAAGCCGCCGGTGCACCAGGTTCAATTCTAAAAGCATGTGCCGCTATTGCAACCCCCTGTGGGGGTCTGTCGACACGCATGGATAACTTGTACCAAGGACACCCTCAGGTGAATAGTTACCATGTGGGTACTCCCATATGGGTGGTTGTCAAAATTATGGTCGCTTTTTGGATCCCTATTATAATAGGGCACGTAATATTTAGGGTACTCAAAAAGGGACCATATCTTTGACAACCACCCATATGAACCAAGGTAATGGGGCTACCTGAGGTCAAAAGGGCCTAGCACCCACCTGACAATTACCCACATGAAGGTTTCCTTGATTGTAGAAGATTCCTCTTCAGTTGAAGCTCATGGCCGTTTCCTCCCGAAGTTGTCGTTGCTTCTGATGTCCGTTTTGCGAAGGTGTCTTTAAAATGGCTGGTGTGCTTTTTGGCTAAGATTGGGGATTGCTTCTTTGAGGTGCTGTGCTGGATTGAATGCGGCTGAAACGGCTTGCTATAGTACCCTTATGTTTTTTTGCAGAGATTAGGGGGTTCGCGGGTTCCCTAAAGCCTAAACCCTAGACCCTAAACCCTAAGCCCTTGACGCTAAATTCCCCTCCCCTACCGAGGCCTGGATCACGAGACCTCGCTCAGGCCGAGCTGCAGAGCATGTACTTACCTTTAGCAGGGTAGTTTTTTAGGGGGTCCTTTTAAAGGGGTTTATAGGGGTTGTTCAGGGTTATATGAGGACATATAGGGTTTTGGGTTTAAGGTTTCTGAAAATTGGGGGTACCTTATTGGGGGTCCCTATAATAAGGGTTATAATATATTGGGGTCTATATTGGGGTTTCCCCTATTTAGGGGAACTATTATTTAGAATAATTTCAACTCCCAATTTAAGGCCATTTTCGTATCATTCCCTATAAACCACCAATTAGAGCGAGGTCGGGTCAGCTCTCTTCAAATTGCCTAGACTGAAGTCAAGGTCTCGGTGTTTTTGGCTTCAAAAAAGTCTTGGTGATTCGGGCTTTTGAAGGGCTTTTTGGCTTAGTAAGCAGGTTCTCAGCATACTTGGTAAGTCCCCCTAACCCTGCAAGTAGGCTTTGGGGACTGCACTGGGTTGCTACCAAACTGGGACCGTGCAAGCACCATGAAGGGTTTGGGGTTCTGGGCTGGGGATTCGGGGAAACTATCTCGACCAGGAATTCGTCCCAGCATTGACTGGGATGCGGCAACATCGGGAAAGGTGCCGTTGGCATCAGGCCAGGGGGTTGAACCAGCATGTCGAGAGCTACAGTACAGTATGAGTTTTTCATCGACGTGAAAGGTCAAAAGGTATAGCAGCAGACTGGCGCTCCACCAAACTCCTGAAAGGCTCAAGACAAGAACAACTGTTGCAGGCACCACATACATTGCACCGATGTAAGACAGCGAAAGCGCCGAAAACCGACAATGACGACAAACATGGCTCTGGGTGGGCCCTCGGATGCAGGGATCATAGTCGCTAGAGTGAAGGCACCTGAGAGTCTGCCCTGCCAACATTCTGCCCTCGACCTCCAACCTCATTTCTCAGACCTTTTTCAAGAACGTCTGGTTGATTGCACAATCACCAGACCTACGATGAGAAGTGGCAAGAGAACACAGCCAGGATGCTAGAAATACTGAAAGCAATATGCAACCTGTTCCGTATGCCAGGCCCCACTCTTTGAAACCCAAGCCAGCTGGGTTTAACTGAGCTCTCTTTTTCTTGCAGGGCACAGCAGGCTTTCTTCTGACTCTTCTCTCCCTGAATATTCGCATGTACTCCAACATGCCAAGACACCTGGGCCCTACGCTCTCAACTCTGATCTCACGCCCTACGCCCTAAATCTCAAGTCTTGAACCCCAGACATCATACTCCAAACCCTGAACCTCAAATCCTGCTCCCTACTCACTCATCTGAGGCAGGCACTGTCGGAAATCCACCTTTGGCTTTAGCAGCACCTTTGGCCTGATCCAGGACCACATCTTTCGAGATAGCGTTCAGGGTTTAGGGCTTTGGCTTTTGGGGCTTGGGGTTCAGTGACCAGATTGAGGGATTACAGACTAGGCTTGTTTTTTTGGGGTGGGTTAGGGCTGAAGTTTCAGGAAGGGGGACTTTGGGGATTATAGGCGTCAACCAGGGGCCTCCTGAACCCACAGCCCTTTCGCTCTACCTTGCAACCAGTACTTGCCTAAGTCCATGAATGCCACTCCCTTGAAGCCCTGAAGCCCGAAACTGAGGGCCTGAAAGACGTCCGTAAATTCTGCGAATATCAACACTAAAGCCCAAGCCTTAACATCCTTCAACTCAAAACAGCATCGAACCCGAATCCTCAACCTTAAGCCCGGCCACCCCAGCCCCTGCTTCCGACAACACCACAAATAGCAAACCCTTTGTTGTTCTTCAATGTTCTCGAATTGCCCAAAAAACCCTCTTGTATTCCCACGCTCCTTCACCCTCTCCTAGCGTAAGCCGTTTCTGAGAAACCCCAACCAGTTCACAACCCAATTCATACACAGCCTCCCCCCCCATCAGCGCCTTCACGTAAGCTCTACACCTTGAAGTCTAGACAGTCAAAAACCACCATGAGCCTTCAACCCTATGTAAATCTTAAACCCTGCACTGAAAACTCAAAATTCTAAGGCGGCAGCGTCAAGCTCGACACCCATGTGACTCAGGTTCTAAACGCAAAGCCTTGGAACCTAAACCCCCTTTCCGATTTGCAATATCCTTCAGGGGAAGCTCAGGCTTCGACACCAGCTTTGGGCGCTCCTCCCCAAGGCTTTTTGGGGCGTAGCTGTTTGGGTCTGCAGAGTTGCAGGGTCTTGCCCCAATAGTGGAGAAAACATAGCGGTTAGGTGAGAATGCTTAGGCCTAGAGGGCCTAGATTGTCGCAGCTCCGGATTTGAGGTTCTTCTCACTGAGGATTTCCCTGCCCCGGCCCCAACTGCGGTGCAGTAGATGTTGGTCTGCCAAGAAAAACCTTAGCTTAGCCCCGGCCCCCACCCCTAAAAACTACCACGCGTACTTCACAGAAGCAGGATCCCTTGTAAATACCTGCAGTGGTAGGCCTTCGGGGCGGGGAGACCTCGTGCGCCACTCCACCCCCCAACTTGTACATGTGCATGGTCGTTATGGAGAAGTTGCGTCCCCAGAGAGGGATAAGTAGACGTTGTCCCCAAAATGGATACAGCGCGTCCATGATGTACTTCTGTAGCAATGTTATCTATCTATCAGGCCCTAAACCCTAACCACCCAAGAAAACAATGAAGGAGATGGATAGTTGAGACTTGCCACAGGAGCTTGAACGATCAGAATAGGGAGTTTGGTTGGATACTTTGCAATCTTCTAGCCTTGTCAAAACAAGCTGAAAATCACTCAACCACCGTCAGTACAACTACAAAGCCCTGACAGGACACTTTTAGGCTATGTTTCTCTCTGGACAAATGCCAAGGTTGTGCGAAGTTGGCCTGCTGGAAACAGCTCCCCTGAACATTCCGTGCTCTTGTGGGGCACCAGGACCTGTGGTCTTGTTTCAAAGTCTAAGCAAAAGCGCTTGCCTCATTTATGGTGGTAGTATTCTGCTCCTTTATCGTAGTGAGAACAGTAGTGGTCGCCGCCCCAGCCGCACCACGATGACTGCTACTACTGCTGCGGGGGCTGCTATCCTCACTAATACGACAAGGACGACGACTCCTACTATTTCGCAGCCTTCTACTGCTTCTTCTCAAGCTCCTACATGAGGAGGGGCTCGATCATTTTCTAATAGCAGTTGTTGCAATTGTCTTTGTTGCAGAAGGCGTAAGGTTTGTAGTGACGGTGTCGGTGGCATGGTAGTACCAGTAGAAGGTGCAAAAGCAGTAGCAGTAACAGTGCAGCAGTAGCAACAACAGTCGGAGTAGTAGTAGGAGGAGGAATACTGCCAATTGCAGTAGTAGCTGTCGCAGTAAAGAAGAACTGGAACACCTAGAAGTAGAAGTCACAATAGTAGAGCGATTATTCAATAGTAGAGCGATTAGGAATGGGGTGGCATGCGGTGGTGGTAGTGGTAGTAGTCGTCGTAGTAATAGTCCTAATCGTAGTCGTAGTCATAGTCGTAGTAGTAGAAGAAGAAGTAATAGTAGGAGTAGTAGGAATGCAGGGTTAGCATTAGCAGTAGCAGTAGCAGCAGTAGCTGCAGCTGCAGCAGCAGCCGTAGCAGAGCGCCAGTAGAGCAGGAGCAGGACAAGTGGTAGCGGCAATAGGAAAAAAGTAGCAGCAATGCCGGTGAGTCTGCAGCGGAAGTCTTGCCCCAGTCATAACCATAGTGGTGAAATGTTCCTGTCAGCACCACAACTTCCAAGCTTGCTGTCTTCAAGCACGCGTCTTTTCCCAAACGGCGCGCCCGTCGTGGGAGGCCAAATAATTGGTATAGGGTTTTGGGGCGTGTTACATCTCGAGTAAGACAAGGATAATTATGAGGGGTCCTCTTTCTACTTGTTCAGGCTCTTCGGTGGCCAGCACATGTCAAACATGCTGAAGACATGTCATACAGCTTGAAACAGACTCCTCGCAGGAGTGCAAGCTTTGCCAGATGCATTTTCTTAATTCATCTGTACAATAATTCGTCAACTCGGATCTCATATTTGTCCGGAGCTGGCGTTGAAATCCTAGCTACTTTCCTCATCTGATATGCCCCAATGGTCTATCTGCGTGTCGTGCCATCTCATAGTTTTTCACCTTCTTCAAGGTGTTCGACTGGACATGTGGCCAATCAATCCTGCGCCCGGGTTTCATGCCTCAGCCCAAACCACAGGAATTTCACCCTTACCAAGAACAAGCTCTGAACCCACAGACACCATGTAGATTTGAACTCGATCTAGCTCGTCCCTTACCAGACGGCACTGAATCCCAAACCCTAAACCCTGAGTTCTAAACGCAACCATTCTCTTGCCGCTCAATGGGTCGCGTAGTGTGCTTCAGAAGCAAGGGCCCTCTCTCAAGACTCCAATGCATCCTAGTCCACTAACCACAAACCCCGAACAGTTTGCGGCACTCCTTGCATACTGCAGGCCACCGAACCCTCAGCCCCAAACCGTGCATAGCCCCCTTTGTATACTACGGATCCCCCAAACCCTTAACCTAAACCCTAAACCCCCAAAACTTCCTACATACCCCTATGGATCCCTTTCTACCCACAAGCCCCTACATGCTGGTTTAAAGGCTTAGGGTTATTGTAGTTTAACTCAAACCAAACTTCAAGTGATATTGGCCGTTATCCAGGCTTCCACATGACATGACGCCGTTAAGTTACCCCTACATGAACCCACTTTTCCTGTCATTTCCATATCCTTTTCCAGCTGCTTCTCCCACATTGGTGTATACCACATCAAAACACCGTATATAACCCTTCTATATCCCCAAATAATCCCTCTACCGCCCCCATATAACCCCCATAGGTTTGCGCTGCATACTACAGCCCCCTTGTCCTGCACTCCAGCGGGGGGTGGTCTGCATCAGGTAGTTGCTGGCACTCGCCAAAGGAAGTCACGAACTTAAAATTCACAGACTGCAGGGCCAAAGTGATTACATAGCAGCTACGGCGGGTGTATACAGGGATTTATGATTTGGACCTAATCCATTATACCTGGGGCTTCACTGCCTGCATGGAGGCGATAAGCGGGGCAATCCAACCTGAAAATTGTAGGGCTTATTGGGGTTTACGGTTTGCGGGGGCTTCGGAATGCCTAGGGGCTGATCATCTAAGACTTCGCGGCTTGAGCTGCATTCCGGATTTCAAGGGTTCAGGGGCACACGGTGCATGTAGACCCCTGCAAGTTCAAAACTATCAAGCTTATGGTGTACCTTGCTTCCACGTGCACTGCAACGACTGCAGATTAACTTCGTTTCGCAGGCCTGTGCTGATTTTGTAGGATTTCGTACTTTTGCAGTATGATGCAAACAGCCATTTCAGCAACTACCGTGCGGTTTGGGTCCCACACAGCTACCTAAATCCAAGACCCTGTTTTGAACCAGGAGCTGGGAAGTATGCCTGAAGGCGCCCAAATCCCAGACTCTCAACCCTAAATTCTGAACCCCGTAAAGCCGAAGCCCTTCTGTTCATAGCCTGCACGTACTGCAGCTGTTGTTGAGAACCGCTGAGGGTCTCTATCCAATAGGTCGTGTTGAAGCCCGTGTTCCAAACCTGCTCCTTGACGGAATTCATTTAAGGTTTAAGGGCTTTGGGCTCAGGATTTTAGAGTTCATTTCAGCTATAGTCTAGACTTGCAGCATTCCCCATTAACAACACCAATAATCTCCCTTATATAATCCCCTATAAGACCCCCTTTCAGGAGTTTAGACTATGGCTCATTCAGGTCTTAAGACTTCATGGGGCCCTGTATTGGCCCTAGAGACAATTGGGGATTTCAAAGGATTCTGTGTAGGGGCACCAGATTATGGGTATGCCTGGGTCTAAGGGATGTTTAGGGTCCAAATCCTGGAACCTAAGCCGTAAACAGTAGTTTCCAGTTTGGTTTCCATTATTTCAATATAACCCCAATATAACCCTAATATTGCCCCAATGGGTATCCCCCTAAACCCCCTGTTACCAAGCTGATGCTGGTAACCATCATGTTGAAAAGCTTCCATGGGAGGTTTTGTTGGTCGCTCTGATGAAGCTTTCTTCCGAGACTGCATGAAACAGAAGAAAACCTAACTGTAGCACATCTCATGAGCTCCTGCAAGTAGTGTAAGTATATACACCAGCATTTTAGAAGTGATACTGGAGGTCACCATCAACGACCAGCAAAGTACGAGGCACAGTGGCTGAAATAACAAGAAACAATGCGAAGCCACTCGCGCACACAGGAAATCAAACAGGAAGAGAAGCAGCAACAGTGGCAATTACACAAGCAATGGCTGAACTCCCATCCGAGAGCAAGCAAGACTTAGTGATGAAGGTGAAGGCGTTCAGGGGTACAGTGATGTAGGCATTCGAAGGTGCAGGTTCTAAAGGGCGTCAGGAAAGTGGCAATTTCTACAACATATGAAGCCCAGCTCACAAGATTAGATAGGCATTTGTCAAATTTTGAAAAAAAGCCGTCCTCCTTTTCACTGTGTGCATCTACCAAGGCAGGGGTACCACTTGTACATCAACTAAACCCTAACCAAGATTTTTGAGCCCTCATTGAAGGGGGGCAATCCAAAAGGTATTGAGCCCTCATTGACGCCTTGTTTGCTAAACCCTAAACCCTAAATTTTTGGGAAGCCCTGAACCCTGACCTCCCCTGTAAACCCATATCCCATTTGAGGAAAAGTCTAAACCCCTAGTATCCCCCTCAATCACCCCTATAATAGTCCACTATATTATTCCGTATACAGCCCCCCTGTAAGGAGTTTCGACCATGGCTCATATCCTTCAATTGCCCTGATAATCGTCCCCCATAGAACCCCCTATATAACCCCCTTTAAGAAACTTAGACTACAGCTCATATCAACCCTAATCCTTAACCTCTAAACCCCAAACCCCTAAACCCTCGTAAGTCCTTGATGTTTCGCATCTGGCCAAGGCTACCACCTGCAAAAGACGTGGACAGGTCGATCTGCTCAACCTCCACATCTTCCTGGGCGCTGCGCTTGCTGGTTTATCATGGATTATCCTGCATTTCCTGGGCTGGCTAAGCCTTAGGGTTGAGGGTTTGGGATTTAGGGTCTTTCTGGTTTATCATTGGTTATCCTGCTGGCCTCCCCCCTATGCTGCCCCCTTTGATTTCCCCCAAGTAGCCAAGATTGACGCTACCTATATTATCCCTGAACAAGTGTATGTCCTCTCCTTTTCCTTGAAGAAAGATTATGTCATGGACAATGGAAATCTACAGTGCCAAGTCACCGTGCCGTAAAAAAGGAAACGGAACAGGTTGCTGGTTATATTCTGCTGTCTGTAGGCTTCCACCCCTTGCAGGGAAGGTGGAAGCTACGCTACACAGGGTAGGACCAAGGTCGCCTTATTCGGTAACCGGTTCCCCCTATTCGAAAGCACCCCTGTATCATTAAACAGTACTGCAAGACGATAATGCGACATTTTGGCATTGTGGGGAGTGGAAGCTTTTTGTTTCACGGTAGGCGCGAGAGATTCACGGGCGCCCATGATCCCCTCCCCGATCATCAAACCTACCCCCTTTCTTCTGGAGAGTGCGTCGGAATGCAGGCCTGTGTTTTCAAGGAAATTGGCCGTTTTTTTTAGCATATTTTAGTAGAAATTTCCTCGATAAAAACAAGTCCACATTCTGATGCCGCGTGCAGCACACTGACGTCGACACGTCGACGTTCTGGGGTTCGGACCTCAGAGCGTCAAGCCGTGCACCCCAGAAATCTTCACTGCCCAGTCCAGTGCAAGTTTGACATACAAGCTCTGCAACGTTTGCATCTCGCTTTCTTTCTGCGCTCAAGACAACTCTGATTCTGATGATGTGCTTCCGGTTACATGCAGTATGCCTGCCTCTCTATCTGTCTCTCGTGGCGTCATCAAAACTGTCGCAGTCAGCTTGTCTCTCTAGCCGAGAAAAGCTGTCTGTCGTGGCATCATCAAAACTGTCGATGTGAAACGCGAGGACTGGGCTCACTTCTTGAGGTGGGCCTTCGTCACGGGCTTTTTTCGCGGCGTTGGCGGGGTGCTGCTGGCAGGGCGCTTTCTGGCACAGCGGCTGGACGCGGGACGGCGGTAGGTGTAAGGCCGGGCGCCTGGCTTCTTGTGGACGCGGGCCGCCTTGCCGACCTTGGACCGGGCCGCGAAAGGGTTGAGGTGCTGAAGGTAGTTCCGGCGGATAAGGGAGTTGTGCTTCTTGACGTATAGCAGCACGTAGAAGATGTGGGTGTCCGGCGACTTAGTGTTGAAGCTGGCGGCGTAGCCCCTGAACCAGGAGAACGTCTGCTCCGCAATGGATGTGTTAACGTCTTTGAGTCGCTTCTCCAGACGGCTGGCGTTCATCGGAGAACATGGACGCCCAGGTGCGTGACCTTTCGCGTGGAAGCGGCCCACGCACCAATACTTTACCTGCTTGAACGTCTGGTCAGCGGCGATAGACTTCATGCAGGAACACATCCGGTCGTACACGACGCAGTTGATGTTGTGTCCCCTTGTCGCCGTTGCCCTGTCCCCCTCATCCGCTTTGTCTCCTGTCTCCACCCCGTGCAGTGGTCTATAGGAACGTGGGACAGGGACAAGGAGACAATGGGGACAAGGACAACGGACTGGGACGAGGGACGAGTGTGTGAGGGACGAAGGAGGAAAGGGACGAGGGGGTATGGGGATGGAGGGCTGTGTTCCTGGATCCCCCCGTTCCCTGTCGAAGCGTCCACCTAAGCCCGCGAATCCCCGTCCTTTAGCCGCTCTTGCGCTGCCTCTCTGCTTTCTCCTCCTGCCCTCTCCCTCTATCTCGCTCCTTCCGTCCTTATCCAGTATCGCTCTAACATGTTAAAACATGTCCACGCCCTTTTGTAGGCGGAGCAGCGTCACTCGCAATTTTACTCCTTTCCGGTCACTTTGGCTACTTCAAACCATCACTGGCTGCGCTTCTCTGTGACTCCCTAGGATAGTACTCGGGTGGTGGGTTGAAAGCATCTCGGCTTGACTGGGACGTGCATACACTTTGAACACTGCCAGTCCCTCTTAGGGTACCAGCTGTGCCGCCTGGACTTAGTCCATGTATGGCTCTGGCCGACATGGCTACACTCATTCTTAACTCTCTTCTCCTCGCGCTTGGAAGCTTCAAGCTTCAAATGCTCGATCTTGAGTGTCTCTACCCTGGCTTCCAATGCCAATCTGGCCCCAGTTGGCATCTGCTCATCCTGCTTCTGCGCTTTCACGGTGGTGGTCTTGCACGTGGGCTTCTTCTTGGGTACAACAGCTCCGGAGCATGTGCATCTATCTTTCCCCCATTTGTGACATCCCGGGCATTGACCGCGACCAATGGTCAAAGGCAAGAGTTTCGCTGGAGGGTCTTGAGAGCGTCAAACTAGGCTAGGGGATGCACCTGCCACCACTTTCACATAGCGTCGGTTCTACTATGCCATGCCGTTCTTGTTATGGTAGCCCCTACCCATTCTCCTAAACCAACCCCCGAAGATTCAACCAGAATTAGGCTTGTTTAGGAACAGTTAGACGCAGCCTGATGGAAGTCTTGGTGCTTGAGTGGGTCTTGCCTGATAAGGGTACCCTTTTTGTTTGCCTGAACTCTAGGAATAGGATTTGGGGGATGGGGCTCAGATAATGCCGGGCTTGCACTCGTGTCTTTTTCCCGTTGCCAATGACAACTCAGCGGACAGTGCCCCGGCCTGCCAGCATACAGTATTGCATTGCGGGCTGATGTTGGGAAATGCTGGCAACTAATGCAATCAATGCGCTCACAGATGCTCAAAAGAAGCACAATGTTTTTTTTGGGCGCCAGCAGCGATTCAAATACACCCTGGACCATAGACCCAGAAAGAGCCTGGATTTCTAATAATCTTGTTGCCCACTATCTTGTCAAGCCTGGGCTATGGCCCAGCGGGGTGCGGGGCTCACACTGCATCCACTCAGCTCCACCTAAGATGTAAGGGGAGCAATTCCTGACATGACGGACGCGAAGTTTGATGCAAGTGGGTTTCATGCAACCAGGCTGCGTGGTTATCAGTACCAGGAACTGCTTGTAAGTGATCACCTTCCCAGGCAGCTTGTCATTGGGAGCACCTTCGAAAGAATCCGCGACCACCCACCAAGATGCCTCTCTCGACCTTGGCAACGGCAAGGCCACATTGGGTAAAGCGGGGCCTAAGGCTTACTTACAGTAACTCGGTCCAGGAACCAAAAATACAACCCAAATAAATGATGAAGTTCACTCAGTGTCAGCTCCGCTCTCTTCGATCTAACGACCCACTGGCGAAAGCCCAAAGCATGGGATTCGATCGCGGAAAGAAGCTTCAGAATAGCGGCCTGTTGCGGTAAGCCATCATCAAAGCCCAGTTGACGTGGGCACTGTACAGCCTGAGCACAGCGAAGCAGTGGCGTCAGCAGGAGCCACGACGAACGCCCAACAATCGGCTGATGCAAGCGCCCAAATCAAGCCCCTCGTGGGTTTCCGTGCCATGGTATACCAAACCTGCCTCGGCCTCGCGAGACGTGGCAAGAAAAATGACGAACTTCGATTCCAAGCACCTGCCAACCAGCTGGCTGGACGTCAAGTGACAAACACGTAGGCCACAGAGCTTGTGCAATGTGCACGCCCGATCTTTGATGATTGCGTCAGCCTGTTCAACCTCAGACTTCATTCTAAAATGCTCCGACCCACAAAAATCCCTAAAGCCTCTCATTTCCCTGAAGCCCAAATCCTAAAGCCCTTCCCCCTCAAGCCCAAGCCCTAAAGCCATTTACCTGAAACCCAACCTTTCCAGACCCCTATTCTGTCAAGTAGCAGTGTCCATGGAAGAGTTCGAGCACGATGACGATGATGTGCCGATGGGATTAGGGGGTTCTGGGTATGATGCAGTTTGGATTCTTTGGGTTTAGGATGATTAGTTTGCCGGGTCTTCAGAGTTTAGGGTGTTTAGGGGATTGAATTTTAGGTTGTAAGGTTGTGGCCTGTGGTTTGCTATGGGATGATCTCAAGTCTTGAACCCAAAAGCCTTGATACAATCATGAAACCTATTGTTTGATATCATGCTATGTAGATGATAGTCCCAAAATATACACCATTTTAAAAGGGTAAAAATGCAGCACTCAGGGACCAAGAAGTAAAGAGGAGTCTGCGGGAAGCTAGTATAGGGGGGTTGTGGGGGATGACGTCGTATTAGAGGGCCTATGGAACCCTCTGACGGCAGCGCAGTCGGCATCGCTGGGCTCCGTGTCCAGGAGGGAGGGCAGGTAGGGGGCTGGGAGCTAGGGGTCTGGCAGGTAGATACACAGGGGATTCCCTTTCTGTTGATTCTGGCCGCTCAGACCCTGAACAAGGCCCCCCACATGGGCCGTTATATGTTGAGGCCGTGGGGGGGAAGGCAAACAAAAAGACATCATTTTTTTTGGCACACCTTCCCTTCCAAGGTCTCTACATACAACGGCCCATGTGAGGGGCCTTGTTCAGGGTCTGAGTGGCCAGAAGCAACAAAA
>CAJNIZ010006914.1:0-34236 GCA_905231905.1 Symbiodinium pilosum | reverse complement strand
TCCCCTAAACCCTATAAGTCCCTATGTACCCCTGATAATCCAGTCCCCTAAACCCTATAAGTCCCTATATACCCCTCATAATCCCGTTAGAGGAAGCACAGCATAGACCACACACCCCCAGGACCCCAGGCCCTCAAACAATGAACAGCTAAGGTGCTTTGCCTCGAGTTCGGGTGACATACTCTTCACCAGCTCTTCGCCCCCCTTGTACCGCGTGAGGTTTCCTAGGTCTCCCTGTAGTTCAGAAGGTTTAGGACTTAGGGCTTAGGGTACGGTCAGGGTTTGGGACACTTTGGGACTTAGGGCTTATGGTTGAGCTTTCTGGCATCGAAAATGTCTGCGCAACTCCTCAACAAACGATATTCAAATACAGGATAGTCCTAGCCCAAGGGATCCCAAGGGGTCAAACCGACTAAACTGGGTTGGCATTTTGGTATCTGGGTATCTTTCACCCGTTAGCCCCTAACCCCTCACTGTCTACATGCTCGGCATTACCTGGATATCCATGATTATAATCAACTAGGATCTGCGCATAGGGTTTCCAACTTGCGCTGGGGCACGAGATGCAAACATAAAGCTTTTGGGGGATTCTCAAGACTCAGGGACTCCAGGAACACGATGCCCGGGGATTGTAACGGGGCGAAAGGAGGGTTTAGGGTTTTGAGTTTCCTTATTCCGATTTCTATGCGGGGTCTATTGGCTCCCTCCCATTTTACCGTTTGGATGCCAAACAGGACCACGTTTCCTGGCGCAATCACGGCGACACCGTGTGGAATCCTGAGTCCAGGCTTCCCCGGCCGGTGCCAGACAGAAATCTTAAAGTAAGTAAAGCCCCACCCCTCGAAAACTCAAATCTAACCTCCAAACCTTAGGCCCAATTCCCAAACAGTAAGCCCTAAATTCTAAACCCTATGCCGTAAACCTTAAATCCCCAAATAATAAGCCCAGAGTCCTAAACCCCATATTTCCTTATATTACCATATATTACCCAATATGGCCCAATATTACCCTTATTACCCAACATATTACCTAGAAACCCTTAACAATAGTTTCCTTCTTTTCATTATCCCAATAAGCCCAGAATCAGCCATATAATCCCTGTATAACCCATACAGAACCATAAACCACCAAACAATAAGCCCAGAATCCTAAAAACCCTAAACCCTAAATCCTAATAAGCCCAGAATCAGGGCCATGCGGGCCACCTCCCAGTCGGGTTGTATTCCCGGTTCCGACTGGGTGAGCAGCTGACCGTTCTCAGCGTGCAAGAGGCCCTTGGACTTGGTTCCAAGGATTTGTAGGGTTTGGGGTCGTAGGGCTTAGGGTTTTATAAGGTTTAGGCTTCATAGGGTTTAGGGTTGATAGGGTTTAGGGCTTACAGGGTTTAGTGTTGATAGGGTTTAAGGTTTACAGGGTTTAGGGTCTATAGGGTTTAGGGTTTCAGGGTTCAAGGTTTATAGGGTTCAGGGTTTATAGGGAGGGTTTATAAGGTTTAGGGTTTATAGGCTTTAGGGTTTACAGGGTTAAGGGTTTATAGTTTATAGGGTTCAGGGTTTATAAGGTCTAGGCATTATAGGGTTTGAGGTTGGGATATGGGAGTTGTGCAAAATTAGGGAAATCTTTGTAAGGGGTTATATGGGTTCTATATGGATATATACGGTTTAGGATAAGGTTTTAGGGTTCAAGGTTTCCCAAATTAGTGGATACAGTTACCCCAGTAATGGGGAATCACATTGAAGCGAAGATGGAAGATGAAATGAAAACTGTGGTTTGTAGGGCTTAGTAAGGATTAGAGGTTCCCAAAATTAAGGGTACCATTTTGGGGACCCCAATCATCAGGACCATAGTGTTTGGGGGTCTATATTCGGATCCTCTTAGTTATTTAGGGCAACTACCACATGAAACCTGTGCCAGTCTTAAGATGGGGCTATGTTCAGATCATGGTTCGGTGACGATGATCAGGAAACACGTCAAGAATCGCATCTACATTCTCAATGCTGCTCAGACTGTAAGAGTTTCACAAAGAACAAACAAACTGTCCCTGGATGCTCTCTCCATCTGTGGAATTTAGTTTCCCAAAAGATTCAGAAATGCAGAAGAACAGCTTCACTTGCAAGGGAAGTGGGGAATGGCGCTGCCTTTTTACAGAAGATGAGATCAAGGACAGATTGACGAGCAAATAGAGTTGCTTGTGATCCATATATGGTAGATTCCCCAAATAAGGGGACCCCCCATGTAGTCCCCAAAAGACCATAGTCCTTACTATAGGGACCCCCCAAAAAGGTACACCTAATTTTGGGAAACCCCCCATATGCCACCTTCCATGTCGGCCCAAGGGCTATTTGGAGGTAGAGAAAGTCGACGGCATGCATTCCTAGACGCAAGGCAAACATGTTAAAACCTGCCCAGGCTCGGCTTTGGAGCCATCTGCGTCCAGCTCATATATCTCGGTATAGTAGGTCACACCTGGGGGATTCTCAAACCGGGGGGGGGTCCCTAAACACCTGTGGATATAGAGGGATTACTAAGGGTGTATGGTAGTCCCAGTAAGGGACTGCATACCGATTCCTTTCCGAACTCCCACCTAGAAGCACTTGGTCCAATTGGCCTGTTGGTCTGTACTGCGCGGCATCCACAGTCCCACGGTTCAAGACCTTGCCCCAAATAGGCCAGAAACTAAGAGTCTCCGTATAGTCTTGGGCAAGCAAGGTGAAGCTTGCAACGCCCTGAGTACCAGAATCATAATATTTGGGCACTGCCACAACATTGCGTCCATGTGCGCCTTCCCACGTACCAAGCAAGCCTTCCAGCGCTCCGAACAACTTGGGCGACGTGATCCCTGTGGAAGTTGCAATGAGGTCGTCCGCTAGCATTTTGGACTGGAGCATTGCGCTCTTATCTTCAAGGTCACAGTCTTGGGAAGCCTCTGACATCTTGACCAGCAGTGCGAATGCGAAGGCCAAGGCAAACATCTTGGATTGCACATGAACTGACGCGGCACTCAATCTTTGGAGGCCAGAACTCAAGCCTGAATGTGCTTTGGCCACAGCTCTGAATGACTTGTACTAATAGTAGCGACCAGAGAAATGACTTGGCATCTATAATGAGCGTCACTTTACAGCCCCCCTCCCCCAAATATTTATGAATAGGTTCCTCATACAACAGTTTGTGAAATGGTAGTATTACCTATTTTCTATAGAAAGATTTAAGCCGATTTTTCGCGATCGTCATCCGGGGACTCTTTGACCCAGGCTGACTTCCTAGGGCAAAACCTTGAGTAACACGCCTATATCGCGACATACAGGGGGATACAATATATATGGGGGATACATAGGGGAAGGTAATGCCAAATGATGCATATTCCTTATGTGGACCCCCCCCCCACCCACTAATGCTGACTATAAGGGATAGTGGTGTCTTATTTTCCCAGTATGCCAGTATTACAGGGTGGGCCCACCTAAAATGTACTAGCCCCGTAGTATACTGGCACTTATGTGTGGGGTATTCCTTATTAGGAGTGTGTGTTTTCATAAAGTGAAGGGATTACACCCCCAAACCTTACATAGAGAAGGACTTTTGCACGACAGAACAGAACTAATGAAGTTCCTGTAGATCCTTATCTAACCTTGAAAGCCCTATTTGGCCCGCAAGAACCCTACATTATCCCACTCTACACTTTAGAGCCAGTGCGCCCTGTATCCCTTTTTTATCCTATACATCCCCTTAATTTCAGACAATAAACTGCGCAAAGCGTAAGTCCTAAACCTAGAGATACTGAGGCTCTGAGCCCCTGAGCCCCTCAACCCCAGCACCACAAATGTGACGCCCCAAGCCGAGCTAAAGCTCTTCCAAGCCCCTGGCCCCAAGACCCTGAAGCCTAAACCCTACACAACCATTAGACGCCAAAGTAACAACACCCTCAATCCAGTACTGCTTCCCGCTGCCCGTTTTCTGGTGGTAGGGTTGCTTGGATGATAATCCACTCCCACCCCCTGATAACCCCCTACTATAGAATGGTCCTCTTATATTGGGGGCTTTTATCAAAGGGAGGCGATTGAACTGACTCTCTGGCCTTTCTTGCCGCCTTTGCCAGTTTGATTCGGAGCGTTCGTCTCTGAGACCTGGGCGACAAGATGGCTCAAAGACCCACTTGAGTAGTACAATACATGGGGATGATATCTATGCATGGTGGTTTATGGCAAGAATATGCTAGAACCTCACTTGGTTTAACCAACACACACTTGAATTTGCTCATCACTTCTCCCCGACACCGGCGGACGGCGTGAGTGCTTAGGGCTTCTATTCGAGAGGACCAATGCTAGACTCTTAAGACCCGAAACTCTGAACCCAAGGCCCCTTCCCTTGGTTTCCCTTGCTAGTTGCGAGCAGGACGGCAAGGAATGAACAAGGATGTGGAAACGACTACAATACCGGTGAACTACTATGGGAACCCTTTCCTCTCTTTGCTACCAACAACCAATAACTTCCTGGCAATCCCCTTAAAGCCTCAACCCTCAGCCTAGGCCCAAACCTCAATCCTAAACCCCAAGCCCCCTCCAGAACGGGCCTCCACACCGGCAGCGCCTGCTAAGCGCGAGCGGATCACCAGCGTCACACCGTCCCGCACCTCCTTTTGTTACTGGTGCTTAGGGGGGAGTGGGGGAAGGAAGGTCAAGACTATCATACGGGGATATGATATGGGGATTACAGGTGAATATCATGATGATTGTAAGGGTTCAGGGTCTTACTGGTGCTAAGGGGAGTGGGGGAGAGAATATAGTGATGATTCGAAGGGTTAAGGGTTTCGGGCTCTCATGGTGGGGGAATGACTATACCTACTACTATTGGGATATACTACAGGGATCCACTCCCCGTCTCACTCTTAAGCACCAATAAGTTGCTCTCTAGGGTTCCAGGGTTTGTAGTCTCCAATAAAGCCTATCTATGAACCCATGTGGTCCCCGAGGGTTCTCACAAAGATCCGTAAACGTTCTCAAGCTCTGCGGTACGCCTTACCCTTGATGATGTCTGAGTTTAGGCTTCAGGACATTCGGTTGAGGATTTGGGTGTTGAATGGTGTTGAGTTTTCCGGACTTTCTCACGCATGTGTCGGGCATGGCTACCATTAAGGAACATGTATCTGAGGGATGGCATTCCATCACGAGAAAAATTACCGATGTCCACCCTTTGCAATTGTTGCGGGTAATTAGCATCGTGTTAACAATGGCCCGTGTAGTGAAGCTACTGTCGCGCTTTTGCTCTTCTTAAATTCTTAGCAAAGCACCGAACTCACCAAGGGTGAGGCCTAAGCCCTGAAAGCTTTAGCCGTCAAATGCTCCATCCCCTAACCTAAATCATGCCTGGACAAGCCCTGAGCCTCAACGAACCAACCCCAGCTACTAGGGCGGATGGAGCAATTCTTGCACCACCTACGCACCGCCAATAATAATGTAATTCCCAAATTCAAAATCAAATATATAAGGTGGCAAGATTCCCTGCACCCACGCCGAAACCCTAAACCCTGAATCCTAAGCCCCCCAAGCTCCGAACGTATGAAAAGTGGTCTAGGACCAAAAAGCAGCCAAGAGCAAAACAACATCCGGTCATATCGAGGTTCAAAACTCCGGACATGAACCCTAAACCCGAAACCCTGTACTCTAAACCCTTTATTCTAAATCCTCATCCCTTATCCTAAACCTCAAACCCTAAACCCCAAACCCGAAACCTCAAAACCTAAACCCTAAATCCTAAACCTCAAACCCTCAACCTCAAACCCTAAACCCTAAATCCTAAACCTCAAACCCTAAACCTTCAGGACGAGCCTTGAAGTCTGCCAGAGGCCGCTCCACGCGGTCGCTGCCCGGGGAGAGCCTGGACCAGTGGCGTGGCTTGGGATCCTTATGTGGCTAAGGATTTAGGCTTAGGGCTTAGGGTTTGTGATTTAGGGTTTAGGATCTAGGGTTTAGGATTTAGGGTTTAGCGTTGAGGGTTCAGAGTTTAGGAGGCATAGGAAGGAGTGTAGGGTTTAGGGTTTATTTGAAGAGTTGTGAAGACTATGTGGGGCTATATGGGGATCATGTAGGAATAGGATTTAGGGCTTCGAAGCTGGGATTGAGTTGAAGGTCTGAGGTTTATGGCCTAGGGTCAGGATGTAGGGGTCTAGGATTTGGGGTTTACGGTTTAGGATTTCAGGCTTAGGCTTCTAAGCTGGGAAAATACAGGGGTTAGAACCATAGCGTTAGACAAGGATTTTCTAGGGGGCGCTATAGCGGAATCCTGTAGGGTTGTATAGGGATTATACGATGAGGGTTGTTTCAAGACTAGACTGGCTATATGGGGACTATATATGGATATTGCAAGGATCATTGAGAGATTGTACGGGGCTATATTACCTGGAAATAGGTTAGAAATTATGTGTAAGGTAGTTGAGGGTTTGGAGTTCTAGGGATACTCAGAAATTGGGCGTTGGGATTTAGGCTTTAGGGCTCAGCGTCGCTAGTTGCAGTTAGGAGGGCCACTTTTCGTCCTCAACATGCGGGTCCATCCGCAGAAGGGCATTCAGGGGTTTTCAAGAATTAGGGGTACCTTTTTGAGTACCAAGTCGAGAAGGTACAAGAATATCATCCGGATTCCCACAGAGAAAACCTGACCCTCTAAAACACGGACAGAAGGATGGCGTGAACTGAGCTGTCTTTCACAGAGAGGCTCTGGAACTCTGGAAGTCCTGACACGCTGGAGCCCTACATCCCGAACCTTGAGCATGGGATCACGCGTCCCCCAAGAGAAGTCTCGCACCCTAACCAAACAATTAGACCCTAAATCTTAGGTGGACCCCCCACCCAGTAATAGTGACTATAGGGGATTATAGGGATCATATTAGTGGCCTTCTCATATTCCTCTTATACCACTATTACAGGGTGGGGGGTCCTCCTAACCTAAATCCGAAATCCTCAATCTGGTCGAAGCAGGCGCAGACATAACGAATCCTAAGCCAAGACCTCTCTTCAGGCTTTATCATGGAATTCAATGAGGGGTCTTTGGTGTCTACATAAAAGTTTTGCTTCAATAGCTATATGGGGTTTATAGAGGGATTGTCATCTTCATTGTTGTGGGTGTGCGCGTGTGCTTTTCAGAGGGAGGGTGCTTCAAGCTACTGGAACCCTGCAAGTACCACCCTAAACCCTAAACCTCACACCCTGAGCCCTAAATCCTAAACCCCACACCCTATATCCTAAACCCTGAATCCAAAACTCCACACCCTAAACCTTCAACCCTAAACCCTATATCCCAAACCCTACATGGGTGGTTGTCAAAATTATGGCCCCTTTTTGGGTGCCTTAAATATTAGGTGCCTTATTATAATAGGGACCCAAAAAGGGACCATAATTTTGACAACCACCTATATAACCTTATATTAAACCCTATATAATAACCCCTAGAAAACCCATAGTAGTTTCCATTTTCTTTTCCATTATCCCTATATAACCCCAATATAACCACTAATTTCTCCTAAGCCCCGCACACTAAACCCACAGCAGCCTTGAGTCTGCCCACTTCAGCGTCTCGCCTTCGGCTCGACTCACTGTTGAGGCTTTCGGTTTAGGGTTTAGGGTTTAAGGTTTAGGATTCAGGATTTAGGGTTTAGGGGTTCAGGGTTTAAGAACAAGGGCTTTTAGCCAATTGGTGGGGGCTTTCTAGGGACTACATAGGGGATATATGTGGATTAGGGCCAATACCTCAATGATTTTGTTCTTATTCCTAGTTGCAGAGTTGCCTAGCCGTCCAAAGGTTAACATTTGAATTCTAGTAGGGTTCTATCGACCCCAAACGGTTAAAGGTCACCTGTTTGGCTCTTTCATTTTCACAAAGCTAGTAGTCCGAGGATTTTCTGCGCCACAGCCCCAAAATCTAAGTTCCCTATGACCGTGATGTGACTCTGATATATCAGAGTAAACCCTAAACCCTGTTTTCGAGATTGGGATCTTCAATAGGATTCCTCTTATTGTCAGGCCGGGCTGGGTGAGTGGATCGGATCCCCATATGGGTTCAGTGCGTAAGTGTAATTGTCCTTCATGGCCCATTTTGAGGCTATAGGTTAGTGAAAGGTAATACGGCGTGGCCCTTTGAAGGCCCCCAAAATTGCTCAGGAGTAGGCCCCTTTTAAGGGAAGTTAGTAATCATCTCAAAGTGTCACCTGGTATGGAGTTTCGGGGAAAAGTTTAGAGATCATTTTTTTAAAGGTTTAACGGATCTGAGGCTCAGGGCCCGTTGAAAAGTTGGGAGCATAGCCGTTTTACTACTTGACCCCCCCCCAAATAGTTAGAACTTCGCTTCCCAAAAATTGGAACTGAAAGGACGTCGAATGGATCAGGGTCCATACTTCTGAATACAATCCAAAGCCCCCTCAACCATGTGCAGAGGTCTGCTCTTTGATCGCTCTGATAGCATCTGTGAGGCAGAGTTTGTTTCTTCTACCGCCTCATTTTGAGCTACAGTCTCGACTCCTAGTATCCCCATTAAGAACCCCTATAGCAGTCCCCTATATATACCCTTTAGATAACCCCCTTTAAGGAATTTAGACTATAGTACATTTTCCCGGATGAAGGGACAAATTTCCGGCAAAGACCCCATAAACCCTAAACCATTGCAGGAGACCAAGCTTGCTCGGCCGCCTCTCTCCCCCGCGTGCATGGCGCATACATCGAAGGAGACCATGTGAGCTACAGCCTAAACTCCTTAAAGGGGGTCATATAGGGGACTACTATAGGGCTTCTCAAGGGCAATACTAGGAGTTTAGACTATAGACTATAGACCATGTCAGGGAAGAGCAGCTCTGGGGGAGGGTGTTAGAGAGAGGGCCTTCCTTCCCTTCATCCACCGCAAGAACCTCCTGTAGCTTGGGTACTGTCCCCCCCAGTAACAGTTAATATTAGGGGTCCTATTAAGGGCCATATATAACTATATTATACTTATTATCCAACTGTTACTGAGGGGGGGCAGTACCCAACCTATAGCCTCAACCTGGAAACCGTAAACCCCCGAAAATCGACAGCGGGCAAGGTTTTAAAAGCCTGAAGCCAGAATCCAGACATCACGTCCAAGGCCCACTAGTCTCGCTAAAGCCTGTCCATCTAGCAAAGTCCCATAAAATCGGAAACCATGAGCTCCACACTATGCCCGTAACACCCACCGCTGAACCTCTGTCCTAAACTGTATCCTACAGTCCTACACAAACGGGACCTGGCATGGGGGCATTTGAATATTTTTATTATTCGGGGAAGCGAGGAGACTAATCATGTCACCTACAGGATCCTCGCCACGTGTCAGGGTTCAGCGTATAGGTAACAACGTGGTTTTGGTCCTTAGTGCTGGGCTGGGGGTTACCAAAGTCCTCTTGTGCTTAGGAGTTTGGAAGCCCTCAGGAAAGTCAAACCCTAAACACACAGCCAAGTTGCATCGCTTGCTCGTAAGCGGTGGGCCTCAGAAAACATCATACATGTTCACATCTGTATCATCATTTTTCCTACTCTTTGTGATGGTCCCAGGCACACTAGAACATAGCTTAACAACATGGCCAATTGTGAATATGGAGGCCCTGTTTTTAGGGTCTGCGCTGTTTGCTACGGATGGAGCAGGAGTTCAGGTGTGAAGAGACTTGCGTATTTCCTCAAAAATAGTCCCAGAGCATGCTGACAAAAGGACAGGTTGATTTAAACAGGGCAACAACAAAGGGTTCCATAGCTTGAGAACCCGCATGTGGATTTTGACGTTTTGATCTTGTAGCAGTAGGTTCGTGGATGGGCAGGGTCTTGTGGTAAGCTTTCTTGCGGCACGCTCCCGCAGCCTGAACTAACCTGGAACCAAACCACTGCTATTGCTATGTTCTTCTTATTTTGACCACCACCACCGCCTCCTCCTACTACTCCTTCTCCTACTCCTCCTCCCCTTCCTACTCCTCCTACTACTACTACTACTTCTTCTACGACACCGCCTGTAACTACTACCATTCATAGCATAGAACTGCTATCATTGTTGTTATATAGCTGTTGTTATAAGTGTTCTATAGCTGTGATCAATATTCTGTTACATTATGTTATATTGTATATTGTATAATATTACATATGTCATTCTTAGGGCTGTCCTGGCCACTAAAAAAGCGTAGATAATTGCGAGTGCCAGTAAACTCCGAGCTCCAGAGACGAAACCTTAGGATGCTGCCCAGAAGTAGGTGGATGTCCATGGGTACTTATGACACATCTCTAACCTATTCCCTTATTCCCTACTCCTACTCACCACCAGTAAGCATCGGGAGGCCTAGAGGGCTCAGAATTGGCTTGGGTCATAAGTATCCGTGGACTCACAAGGAATCTTATAACGTCCCCTCAATACTGCCCTCGCGGAATTGAGTGTATGCGACTGAGGTGCCGTTATATACTTCCACTCAAGACTCCGCAGGGTCTGGTAGGCTGACTCGGCTGCTAATTGTGTGCCACATTGCTTGTCTATAGCTGCTGAAGACAAACCTGGCTGAAATCATGGTACTGAGATACCAGAAGCACGACCATAACAGCATGCCGGCAGGCGCTGAGACTTTGGCCGGTATTGTGCGCGGCAAGGATTTCCAACGTGTCCAACTGCGAGCTCCCCCGCCAAGCAACAGCATTCGTCAAAGGTCGGAACTACGGGTCCATTGCATGAGCCCTTAATCATGGGGTACTTACATTTCCATCATGTACCCTAAACCCTAAACTCCATTATAATATGGTAGCCTATATCCTATTGTGGTATCTTATTTTTGCTCTGTAACGTACACGCAGCACGAACGAGATGATTTCATTTGCTGCTCTTCGCACAGATACCCAACCACGCTGCAGGCAAAGCAAAGCAAAAACATTTCAACGACTGTTTGTTGGGAGTTTACAACGGGGATCTCTCATGCCCATTTATTTTTTGGTTTCTTTTTCATTCGGCTCTCCAATTTTATAGTATCCCCATATGCCCCTGAAATGCCTGTATAAATCCAGTTTTAGTGTATTTGTTATTTGCCTCTCCGTTAGTAGGGGATCAGGGATCTACATACACATATACATAGGTATATAAACGGATGTATGGTTTGCCGTACGTAGATACCCCTTTACCCAAAATGGACCTCCTGGGTTTCCATGTCCAACTCGTGGGAGAGTAACGTGGTTGGCATGCCAGGTGGAAGGGCAAATTAAGGCTGCTTGCCTCCTTACTCCAATAAGGCTTGCTGGGGGCTCAAATTACTATCAGGTACGGGGGGGCTGCAAAAACAATCGATACCAACTGTTCTGCTGCAAGCTCAAAACGCCGTTCAAAGGTAAGGGTCAGAGATCTGAGCGTTTGAAGATCCGAGCGCCGCTCGAGGACGGATATCTCCCTCGCTTCCCTAAACACTCTCTCGCTGGGGGCTACCCTCACTTTACCCGAGCTTGAGCATGCATACTCTATACTGAGTTCTTTTTGAGAAACCATTAAAAATCATCATTTTTCATCTATGTTGGGCCCAGGTATACATCAGAATGTAACATCTTGTTCAACAAGAACCGAGTCTAAGCTTTGGATGAGGTACACTCAGCTACAAGCCAAACCGGCTGAATCCAGCAAAGCCCCTACAAGGGAAATAACTTACTACCGATGTCATGTTGAAGTCTGTTTGAGATAGTTACCCTACGACGTTGGTAACTATTTCGGCTTCTACATGACACCTCTGCCTCGAACCCTGAAGGTCCTGCTGCCTTGGGCTTCAGTCCTTCAAGATCATCATCAACTTCGGGCATGATGTTCTCCTTCTCTGCCTGCCAAAGGGTACTTGATTCAGCCTGGCTGGGGAGACTATTTTGGGTCAGGGGGCGGTACTTCTTGGTTTCTGCTAAATGAAGCCTTCTGCATTTCCTGTTTCAAATCGAATAATGAGAGCAAAGTGAGACGCCCCGCACTGCTTTTGCCGTGTCCATGTCAGTGGTAAACCAGAAGCCCTAAACCTTTACCAGAGTTTCTTCTCAGGCCTCAACGGGCCCGACTAGCGCCTGATGGTCCTGAATAGTCCTTGCATGGACATGGACCCCTACAGTCATGAGGGTTAGGGGGCTCCGAGTACAAGGGGCCCATATTATCAACCCTATGGATACCTTCCGGCCTCTGGCCTGCGGCTTCTTTTGTGCTCTAAAGTTTGCAGCTTCTGCCCTGAAACTTACCAAAAAAGAAGACATAAACATCTAAAGTTGAATGCCACCCTAGCCCGCACCATCACTTGTACCTGCAGTTCTACTAGATGACTAGACACCCTAGACATATGAGCCATAGTCTAAACTCCTCAAAGGGGGGATTCTGTAGGGATTATATAGGGGAGTACTATAGGGCATATTAAGGGGGAGACTAGGAGTTTAGACTATAGCTCATATGTCATTATGAGGCTACCAGTACTCGTTTGTAGGGCGGTGTCAAGCTACATTACAATAATTTGTCAAAAAAGGGGACCCCAGTATAGATCCCAAAATGTGACAATCCGTGTTTTTGTGTAGCCCTAAAGAGGGACCCGCAATTTTGGGAAACCCCTGCCCTACATAATCTCAGTTTCCATTGAATTTTCCATTTGATTCTCCATTATTGGGGTAATATATCCCTACTCTAAATCCCTAAATCCTAAATCCCTAAACCCCTGTTCTTGGGGGACCCCCATGTCATGCAGGGCGTGACGTCGCCTCCAGCAAACCCTTGAAGCGCTCCGCAAGCATGTCCTTGCAAAAACTTACTTTGGGGTTTAGGGTAGGGAATAAGGGAATATACTCCCTGTATGAGATTTAGTCCAAACTCCTTGAAGGGGGCTATAGAGTGGACTAAAGAGGGTTCCTATTATAGGGATTATTGAAGGGGATGCTAGGAGTTTAGACTCTAGCTCATATAGTATATTCCCGTATTCTCTCCTAAGAACCAATAAGAAAAGGCTGCCGGAAAGACTTTGCTGTTTGTTCGTAGGGAAATCAGGAAGGGATGCCTCTGGTAGCCCCTACAGTACCCCTTAAGTAGATAGAATATGCGGTATATGGGGATCTTTTTGTCATATTCCCAAAGCCATATTCTATTTACTTAAGGAGGACTATACATAAATCCCCACCAATTTGATAGCTTCCATGTTCTGCTCCATTCCTTCATTTGCTACTGCCACCAGCAAAGGAGAAGTGAAGGCAGTAAAGGGCTTTATGCGGATGTGGGAGCTTCTAGAAGTGCGGGGCCTTGAGAGAACTAGGGCTTAGAGGCATGTGGGATTTTCTCACATTATATGAGAGCTTTCCAAAATGAGGAATACAATTTTAGGGACCCAATAATCAAGATTATGGTACTTTGGGGTCTATCTTAAGGTTCCCCCTTTTTTTTATGGGAAGTACCTTATGGATTGCAAAGAGATTGTGGGATCCTTATTGCAGATGCGACGGATAGTTCACATACCCGAAGCTCGTTGGTGAGGTTGTGGGGTTGTCGTTTTTACCTGGATAACATATCACAATGACTTACTCCTGTTGCTCTAGCAAGTAATCCCTTCGGTGATAAACAGTTGTCATTCAAGAAGGTGATGGGTGATGGATGGTGATGGCCAAGCGGCTTCCCTAGCACCGTCGCATGGCACCGTTAGGGACTTCGTGGACGTATCGTGATCATCGTGGAGGTCAGCAGCACTGGAGCGGCAGCACAAACCCTTTTCTCAAGAAGGCCTGCCTCTTGCTAGCTTGAATCATCAGTCCTTCTGCATTTCTCACCTTAAGGGCTCTCTGTAGGCCAAATCTGTATGTACATACTCCCCAAACATGTGCAACTTGAATTCCTGCAAGAACGCTCCACTCAACTGCCCCAGACCTAAATGGCGGCAGGGAATGGAGGAATGGATCCCTTCGTGGCCCTACCTATTCTTTTTTTTTTGCGATCACCAAGATGCACCTTAGCTCAACCCATTGGGCTTTGCAAGAATTAGGGACCCCTATCAGGGAGTTTCCGCAATAAGGAAGGTACGCTGTATCTCGGGGTTTCTACTAGGGATCCTTGTTTCTAACCTCTCTTGTACCCCATGCACAAACACAGATTTGCTCTTCATGTGCTAGTACACAGTCGCTTAGTGAGTCGGATCCCTTATAATTATAGTTCCGCAGAAGCCCCTTCGGTGCCTGGAAATCTGCGAGACTCTGGTTTCGGGTGGCCACGATCTCCGTGGCAGCCTCAATATGCTCAAAATGCACACGCCCGCACTACCTCGCTTCATGACTACCTCTTACTGGCAAAGAATCCCGAATGCAGCACATGCCTAAACACACCTCGAGTCCTCTCTGATTTGGCAGGCCTGGCTCGCAGCATGCATGGCTATCTTAGCACGTCCCTCTGCAATGTACCAGGACCCTACCTTTGCATACTTGCTGATTTCAGTGGGTGGGGACGGAATGGTCTCTTTGTTCAGATGCGTTTCAGCAAGACTTATGCTGCCATGAGACCGAGATCTTTCGAAACCAGCTGGCAAGCTGATGAATCACAGGTTTCCAAAAGTCATACGAATTTCAAGTTCTACACACTAATCTTCTGCCCCTGGATCCCACCCAAACAGACACCAACAGACTGAAGGCCTGCTCCCTGGACATCATTTTTTAAGGCAGTAACCCTCAACCTGCACCCTATCCCTCCGGTCAAGAAACATGCAGTCGCGCTTCGCGCACTCGCCAGGGTCTGCAAAGGGCTTGATGGGCCCTAGGGTTTAGGGTTCTCCGGCACTACTTCCCCGCAAAAGACCTCATACTGCGGAGTACGGTCCCCTGCATTGACAGGGGATAATATTGCTAATAGTCCCCCAAGAATAACCGCCAGTAAAATGCCATTATGTGCATTGAGGAAATGTCTATGATTAGACGGGTGGGGCGGTTATTAGTAGGGGGTGTTGATCACATTTCTGGATCTGGGTCTGCCTGATCTACCACTGAATCCACTCATCTCCTCGAGACATGGGTTTAGGGGTTAGGATCTAGGGGTTTAGGGTTGATGGGTGATTTCCATGGCTACCAAAGATTTCCTCTTTGAGTTCCGATTCTTGGGGTTCCGCAAACTCCCTATGTAGAATTCCTAGTTGGGACTCACATCGTCCTGGATCGTTATGGGCCCTCTCATTTTGAAACCCTCTCATACATCCAAGTTCAACGGCTGCAGCCAAGAAACGCCCTTTGAGAGTTGAAGGCTGATTCCTTGATCCTAATTTAGCATTCTAGAAATTGGACATTTCAATTCAGAGGGTCCCCGCGATACACCCCCAACATAACGTAATATCCTAGTTATGACATTGGAAACTCCATCTAGGATCAGGGTACAGTATACCCAAAACCCTGAAGTCCTCTGGTGCCTCACGAGGAGCACCATGTCGTCAGGTCGGAGCTCCTCGTCCTTCCGTGAATTCTTGCCAGGAACTTTGGGATTGTGGGAGCTTTAGGGCGCAGGGCGTGGACAGTCAATATTTGTAACCTGCTTTCGTCCATTGCGCATATCCAAAAGTAAAGAAAGGCAACACTCCGCACTTGGAAGCAAGAATCTCATTTAATCCACTATATAAGCACTTCCTATTTCATTCTCCATCTATTCTCCCATTTGATTCTTCGTTATTGGAGCTGCATATCCCTGCCAGGGGCCGCAAGCACTGTGGGTAATCTATAGTCCCCCTTAAGTAGATAGAATATGGCTTTGGGTATATCATAATAGGACCCCCATATACCCCATAGTCTATCTACTTAAGGGGGACTGTAATTTCAAAGGACTCCTATTCAGGGAGTTATCCTTTGTACCCTTCGGGTTGGTACCCTTGGGTTTGGGTCCCTAAACCTTGAATATGGCCCTTAATAAGGGTGTTTGGAACCCAAAACCTACGGTACACAAATTAAGGGTACAAACTTAAAGTCTTTGACCTATGCAATCCCCACAGTTGCCCAACTAAGGGTTGCAAACCTTGAGACACCCTTTCAAACATCCAAACCCTAGACCCCATATTCCCTATGACAACCCCATAACCTCTGTATCCCTCAAAAACGGCGGATGGAGGAAACCTTTCGCCAGCCTGTGGGCCATCAGGAATTACAGTGCGTTGGGGACCTTAAAGTGGTACAAGTTTCTCCATCCGCAGAATGACCCTTACCATCGCTAAACCCTAAATCCCTCAAGTGGTAGGACGACGTCCTCTGCCATGACTTGCACTGCCACCTGCCGCTGGCCCTTTTTGACTGGTTTGTTGGGTGGTAGGGTTCTTTGAGAATTCAAGTGTGTATAATGCGTCGGATTTTGGGGCTTGGGACTTGGGGGGCTACTCAAAGAGGTCTTTGGGAACTTAAAAAGGGGGGTATAGGGCTTGGGATTTTGGGGCTTCTGAAAATGATGGGTCTGTTAGGAGAAGTGCCTAGGTGGGGTTCGAAGGCTACAGCCTGTGTAGAATCCTTCACATGCAGATGGTTTACGGTTTAGGGATTGCCCGAGATTCGTCATCTGAGAGGTTGAGCCCCAAACCCTGCCTTATCGGTGTTAAGTTTAGGAACTCTGAACCTGGAACTCGAACTTCGAAACCTGAATGCCCAAATGAAAACTTTCTGAACCCCAAGCCCTGGATCCAAAGTTCATAAACTCTGACCCTCTACCCGAAATTGTGCAAAACCCTCAAGACAAAACTCCAGCATCTTAATCCCTGAGCCCCTGTGACGCTCTTCTTATTGCGGGGCTGGCTCCTTTGCCCCTTCCCCCCTGCTTTAGAAGGTCTACATCCCAAATTCGGAAAATAGGTTAATAATGGAAAAGAAAATGGAAGCTAGAAGATTATAGAGGGGTTAGGAAAAGGTTCCGGGATCACTAGTAAGTAGGATTAAGTAGGTGGGTACAGTATGGCTTATAGGGGTTGTAAATATACTTACTACGTCCCAATCACCCAAGTAGACTGGGTTGCTGTTAAGGAAGCTGACTTAAGCTACTATAACAAGGGCACTACTAATTATAACAAGGAAACTCCATTATCTACCATATACCCATACGATGGTAACTTAAACCATAAACCATTCACCCCAAATATCCATGTTATGGTAACTGAATTTCAGTTCCTAAATAGCAACCCAATAGACGGTCAGAGATTTTCTGAGAGTGGACCTGGCGCCCGTCGCCGAAACCCAGCAAGGAACTCCTGGGGTGAGCTTTTTCAATCCATCCCCGTCAGGTTTCATCCTAACCTCCTAACCCCTATACGCTAAACCTCAACCCCTTAAACCGTTACAAGTGTAAGGTTGCTGCGTGGGCTTCATAGTCAGGACTCCCCATGTCATTAGCAGGGTTGCGCCTTTGGGATGGTACCGATTTCGGCATGAGGACAACTGTCAATTTCCATCCTCTGAAATTTTGATGAACATGTCTGCTGTCATGTCATCGTTGATATGAGTATCACTGAGCCCGCTGTTCTTGGCCGTGCAAACTAACATTGGCAGAGGACATTGGCAGAGCCTTGGAACGTTGTCCAGTTCTTGTGATTAATGTTGCAATTTCTTTCTGCCGTTGCATTTCCTGTATTGCGAAGATCACTCCACCACTATTAGAACTACGAGTGCCAGAGCTTTTTCTGTGGGTAGAAGAGGTTGAGGATCGAGGTGCAGGTGGATGCTGAAATCATACCCCCCGTAGGGCATTACAACTGCGCACAAATCCAACTGCTAAGAAGGCCAAGAGTGGGAACGTGCTTGAGTACTGCTCCCCAGATGCGAGAAACTGCGAGACCCTTGGCTCGCTAGGGTGTATACGGAAATAACCCGCTGACTCCAAAACACGAAGGTCCCTCAACAAACACAATTGACAATTAAGTCTCCATGTGGTTCTCCATTATTGGGGTAACACCCCCGAACTCCCTATGTAATCCCTTCCTAAACCGATATTGTCCCTATGTGGCCGCAAAGGCTGTCCTCAAGGTGCGCTCATCGCGAAGTATGGCAAACTGCTTGCCGGCTTGCCCGTCCTTGGACTTTGCACAGCTTTAGGTTGAGGCGAAGGCGTGGAAAAGGCATGGATCCTCTTAGTGGCCCCTATATGGGGGTTTCCCAAAATCAGATGTATTTTTTTGGTGGCCCTATAATAAGGACTCTAGTATAGTTGGGCCTATATTAATTTGGGTCCCTGTATTTTTGGAAACCACCATATAATCCCACTAACATAGCAGTTCCCCCTTCTCTCGTCCATTCCTTCCCTCTCTGCTAATCGTGTGGTTCAGGGGCCCTATGCCTCTGCTTTGGGCTGTTTGTCGCTGCCCTAGGCTCTCTGAGCCCACCCTGACTGCGACAGGTTCAAAAGTTGTATCCCAGACACTGGTCTAAGAGGAACGGCACATCATTACTTGCCTGGTGTGGAGTTAAAGGTGGTATGGGATCTGGAAATTCAGGGTCCATAATTCCAGGCCCATCCGTCTAGGGGTGAGAGCTGATGCACGCAACTGCCAGCAAGACTGTCGCTAAGAACCCAGAGCTTATAGTCCCCCTTAAGTAGATGGAATCTGGCTTTGGGTATATTATAATAAGATCCCCATATACTCCATATTCTATGTACTTAAGGGAGGGGGACTATAGCATGGCCAAGTGACCCCGAATCCCAAAACTCTTGACCTCTCTTCAGGGATACACACATCGAGGCCTCTGATACCACTGACGGATTATTTCATGCCACGTCCTTCTTAGGAATCGGGTGTGGGCTAGGAGGTTCAAAGCACAGGGGGGCAGCGCTTGTCCAGGGCAAGGATGGCCATCAGAGGCCTGAACGCCTGTTTGTTCCGATGCTCTCACAACTCATACATCTGCGGAAATCTGTACACACAGGTGAGAGTATGTGGTCATCACCAGGGTCCCCATCCCGAATAGCGGGAGTGGACACGGTTGCAAAGACACCAGGTTGGCACTCCCGAATTCTCAAGTGAGCTGTCCTAGTACACCCTGTTAGCACACCGAAAACTGAAACTTGTCTTTGTGTGGCAGCTTGTCTCTGCCCATGCGACCAGACAAACAACACCTTCCTATCATGATCTACGGTCCCCCTTAAGTAGATAGAACATTGCTTTGGGTGTATTATAATAAGATGCCCCTATACCCCATATTCCATCTACTTAAGGGGGACTATATGCCGACGAGGACTACAACTACTCAATCTGCGCAGATGCAAGCAATAGTTCTTTTCTATGCCCTGGCCGGCATTGACCCTGAAAGCAACAAACAACAAATCCTGCTTCTCTGTCCTGACCCCCTAAATTCATGCTAAATTCTTGCACTCTACTAGAGAGGCCTGAACAATTGCCAATGTCCTTTTGAGGTCTATCTGAAATACCCTATACTATACCCCATTAAGCAGGGAACCTCTGTGCATCATATTGGTAATTATTTCGGCCCCAACATTACATGATCTCCATAGACCGGTGTAGAACCCCAGTATCTACTAAATTTTCATTTTCTTTTCCATGCGATTCTCCATTATCAGGGGTAGCCTTATAAGCTACACGTGGCCCTCCTGAACCCTAGGCCCTTAAAACCCTAACCCTTACGTAAAACCCTTAAAACCTTTAATGCCCTTAAAACTCTTAAAGCCCTTACAACCCTAAACCTTAAAGCCCTTAAGACTCAGACCCTAAACCTTGAAGCCCTTAAGACCCTTAAGACCCTAAACCTTCAACTGCACACAGACTAGGAGTTGAGGAAACAGCTCACATGGGATCCTTGGCTGACCGCGTGGGCGTGTTGTATGTCAGCCGCGGGTGCTTGCTCACCCACTCTTCACCCCGTCGCGCCACCTGAGGGCCAGCTAACTTTTGGAGGCTTGTTATAGCCAAATCTGCCATCAGAACTTGGGTGGATTCAAAGGATTGAAGTAACGCATTAGAAGGCCTCTCGAAGACGGTTCATGTTGGCCCCAGGACGGTGTTTCAAAATCATGCTCCCGTCTTAGGCTTCCAGGCGTCTTGGCTTAAGGTGCTTGAGGATTGGAAGCCCAAGGGGCCCGAACTGGTTTAAGGGGTTGTAATGCTGTCCACCCCAAAAGTACCCTCCCCAGGTTTAGAACCCTATGGGCCCCTTATCACGCCCTATATAGTCAATCTTAGCTCCTTAAATCCTTGCCGGGGGCGGGGGGACTTTTGCATGGTATTATGATCCCTAGACCCTAACCATTTTCTTATCCATCCTTAATAAGAATCATATCATCATCCCATCATCCCCCCTTCTTGAAGCATCCTGCGGGGCCCTTTAGTCCCGTAGACTTTCATAACTCGTAAACCCTAAGCCCCAAATCCTAAACCCCAAATCTTAAAACCCTAAATCCCAAACCCCTAAACCCTAAACCCTCAACCCCAAGCCCTAAAACCCTACGTAAGCCCTCTAAACCTGGACGTCCCATACTGCCTTAGGATCCGGAACTTTGCAGCGGAGCTCCTCTGGGGTCGTGGTCTCATAATGTAGTTGCCTAAAAAAGTAGAATAAGGCTTTGGAGTCTATATACATATATATAAACATACATGTATATGTATGCATGAACACATATTAGAATAGGGCTTCGGTGTCTATAGATGCGTGCGCACAAATACATATACTCACATCATATGAGTCTAGAATAGTCTAGAGTTTAGGGTAGTGGCTTCAAGTAGGGAGTTGCCTTCGGATAGTGGAGAAAGAAATGGATCCTGAAATGGGAACTGTTCTGACACTGGCGGCTGTAAAGGTGTAATGTAGATAGCTATCTTATCAGAATAGAGCCGTGGAGCAACTTGTATCGTATCGAAGACCACTTCTTTTTCAGGCAGATCTTTGGCGTTCCATGTTTAGTTCACTGGAAGGTAGACTCCTTGAACCCAAGCCCTGTAGCTCTTGATTAGTAGGTAGTGGGTAGCATGGGGCACTTAATCACCAGCAATACTTTTGCCTGCCGGGAATCTCATCTTGAGAAAATAAGCATTTCGAAAAGCAGGCGGCTCCTCCATGTAGCCCCCAAAAGCAAACCTCGTCGTATGGACCCCCCAAAAGAGGCACCCCTCATTTTCAAACCCTAAACCCAAATAGCCAAATACTGGCGAGCCCATGGTCCTTGGCTAGGAGACGCATGACCTGCCAGAGCAACTTTCCTTACGCCAAACGGACATAAAACCCCCTTAGCGACGCGGTTGAGGGTTTAGGGTTTGGGGTGTATGGTATAGGGTTTATACAATGACACCGGTAATTATGAAGCCCAACGCCCCTCAAAACCCTAAACCCTGAACCACATGGATCTGGGGATTCAGGGGTCCTCGAGGTCTACCCGCCCCCAAAGCCACTTTGACCCTACACGCCAACTTTTCAACAGGTCGCCAATGAGAAGGAACCGGAGAAGAGGTCCCTGGGACTACAGTACTTGTCCAAGTTAAGGTCATTTGGGAATTTTCTGAACATACGTAGGTAATTGCGCTGCTAGGGAATGCTTTATCTTTTTGAAATATACCGCAATAAAATCCCTGCCAGGGAATGCTATAATTCTTTGCGGTTTTCGTGCATCCGCAGGGCACCCCTGCAGGTTTATTTCCTTTTGAGAACGCCGAACAGAACGCCCAATGACCTTGTGAAGGAAGTTCCTTGAGTATGCGCCGGATAGGAATAAGATAAATGCTAGCATCATGACTTGCAAGAATATTGCTATTTGTACTTGCTGTGATAATTGTACTTGCAGACAAATACAAAAGAAGCGTATCAACAGCAATATTACATAGTCATAGCTGATCTCGATATTAACAGTAGTAAGTAACAACCTAGAGACCAGACCAGCAGTAATGAATACCAATAACAGTAACAAACATAAGAACATTAGCAATAATGCCGATAGTTTAGCAATACAATGTAAGCAAGGCGTGAGAGGGGTCCTGCTCAAAAGTCTTAGGGCTGGACCCTGAAGGTTGCGCTGCTGAAGCCCTAAACGCTTCCTCCAACATGGCCTCAATATAACCTTTCTATGAAGCAAAGTAATTCCAGGGTAGTTTAGAACAATTTCAAGTCCCACTTTAAGGCCATTTTGGCACTGTTCCGTCTATAAACCACCATTTAGGGTGAGATCGCTTTAAATTCCCCAATTTAATTTACTAAAGTTCCTAACAAGGATCCTGAATCCCAGCATTGCTACCTTGGAGGTGCAACCTTGACACCGTTGACTCTTTCACCACCCTAAACCCTAAACCCCTAAACTTTGCCCACATTGCCCTAGAAAGAAACAAGGATCCTTTCTTGTTACTTAAATATAAGGAATCCCATGCCCCCAAAGAGTATAAAAGGATGTCTAAACTCTGTATATCCCTATATAACCGCTATGTTCCCCTTTAAAGGACCCCTAACATTGAACCCCTAGCCCCCAACCCCTAACCCCCTCCAAACCTCAACCCTGCCTCATCACAAAGCCCCCAGATCCGAAGGCTTGCCCTTTCGTCGTAGAAGGTCCGCTGCAGCCCAATAATCACCTTGGCTACAAAGTACCCTTGGGTTTAGGGTGCCTTCTCCTTTCCAACATGGAAGCCCAAAAGGGCTTCACCTCCCAAATCCAAGAAGCCTATGCTGTAAGCCCTATTAAAAACGCTGTAAACAACACGTTTCCGTTTTATTTCCATCGGCTTTTCCCCCACTCCATATGAAAAAATTGCGCTAACTGCTCCGACGTTGGCTAGAAGAACACTCAAGCTATAATTTAACCAGCTTGTATGCCAGAGTCCCTCGCAGATACTTTTGCAGATTGTATGGGTGGTTCGTCATATGCCAGCTTAGTTCGAAAATTGTAACCATTGAAAGCCTGAACCCCACAAACCCCAGCCTGAAATGCCTCCAAAAATCATTAAACCATACGTTGCATAAAGCCCAAACCCTAAACCCTGAACCCTAAACCCCTAGACCCTAAACCTACGTGAATCCACAGCAGCCTGAAACAAAAACGCGGGCCCTTTTAAAGCGTATAGTCCCCCTTCAGTAGATAGAATATAAGGTATATGGAGATGGTATTGTAATATACCCAAAGCCATATTCTATCTACTTAAGAGGGACTATAAGCTGGTTCTACGCAAGCCTACGGTGGATGGAGGATTTTTTGCACTTAAGAAGCTAGGGTTGAAGGTATATCGAGTTTTTCAATATTTCTCCGTCCACAGGACCACCCCAAAACGGGGAAGGGGAAACTCCGGGCCGCAAACCTATAACAAGAGCCCCAACCCAGAAAACAACCGCTATAAATCCCTAGTTTACTTGTCCTTTGCCCTTAACTTCTCCATCGTTGGGGTTATGTATCCCCATCTAACCCTATAGAAATCCCCGTAAAGCCCTATATATGAGTCATAGTCATAGTCTAAACTCCTAGTATCCCCCTTCATAACACCTATAATATTCCCCTATATAATCCCTTGCATAACCCCCCCTCAAAGATTATGGCTCATACAATGGGAACCCCAGGCCCAGTGGCTAGCCCTTCGCCTTCGCCCTGCGCGTAGCGCTCGGCCACAGCGCTGGGAATCTCGTCGGAGGTCATTCCGCAAAGCGAGGTGCCCAAACCTAGGGGGGGGGTAGAGGGGATTTTGGAGAATCAAACGGGGGATATCTTTTCGTATTGTAATGGTTGTATTACATAGCGTTTGCATAGGGTGAAAGAAGGATTTCGCATTTAGGGTTTGGGGATTAGGAGAACCCCTCCCCGGAAAATCAAACTCCCTCTACTAACCAGATACTACCGGTAAATGGGTAACTCCCAAAATTGGGGTCTCATTTTGGCACCCCGAATTATTACGTGCCAGAATACAATCCATAATGAAGTGGCTCACAATTCTGAGAACAACCCATATCATAATGGTACTATGTTGGCCATTTTTGAAAATAGGGGGTGTGGGTTTCATGATCAGTTGAGGGATTACGAAACCCAGGGGAGTTTGAGGGGAGAATGGAGAATCACATGGAAAAGAGCATGGACATGAAACGGACAGGGGGGTCTCATAGGATTCAGAGTTTCGGGACTAGGTAGGCAGATTTTTTAAAATACAAGTGGTTTACCAAATGCTTTCTGAGATAGGGAGTACACGACTACAAGGGTCTGGGTTTAGGGCTTGAAAGTAATGAGTATGAGTATCTCCAAAGTTTGGGGTCTGCACAGTAGAGCATCCAAAGGGCACTTAAAATCCTTGATGACAGGGACTTCTCAAAATGTGGGCTTAACCCTAAACCCCCCTGTTTTCTCAAATCCAGCCACCTCGGCAGGAGCCAGACATGCGACCTTTTAGGCTGTGAGGGGGGGGGTAGGGTTTAGGGTTTAGGGGTTAGGGTTTAGGCCGTGGCCTTGGGGGTATGTTAAGAGTGCAGGGCATCAGGGTTCATAGAAAACATGTGAAAATTGATGATTGGAAAGGTCTCGTGGGCTTCTTGAACTACGGCAGTAATTACTGGGAATCCTCAGAAACACGTTTCAGCTAGATCATCGAGGGGAACATATGGCTTTTACGTATCTTAAACAATCAGGCCTACGATATGGAGCTATAGCAACATGTGCCAGCTTAACCAACAAAGCTTTAAAAGGAGTTTTCAACAACAGCGGTTCCTGATATGCGCCCACATATAATATCGTTCTTAGCATGGGGCCTGGGCAACCCCAAAACGAGCCACGAATGTTAAACAACCCCCCCCATATGTTGACAGAGTGCTTTGGCCAGGAAACTTACGCAAAGGCGGGCGCGAAGGGACCACGCAAGTAACCACTGCAGCAAGTCGTGACGCAGAGTGTCATCCATCATCTTAACCTCTTTTCTCCACAGCGCAGGGGTTGAGGCGGCAAACTTGCATGTCGTGGACTTCCGCAAAATTAGGGGTCCTTTCTATAAGGGTCCTTGGTATAGGGCTTCGACACTATCTGGGGGTACTCAGCATTGGCATTTGTAGGCGGATTCTACACTGCTTGGAGACAATTTTTGGTGGACCCTTCTTGTTGAAAACCAACCCTATGCCAACGAACCCTAACGCCTCAACCGCATAGAAGCCGTTGCAGGCCAAAAAAGTCCTTTCTGATGGCTTGGTAAGCTGCTTGGTTCTTAGCGTCACCCCATGCGCCATGGATCTCATTCAGCTTAGCCTTGCAGGGTTGAAGCTGGTCTTTGAACTTGGGGTTTGGGGTTTAGGGAGCGTACTTTTGAGCTTAGGCTGTAGGGTTCTGCTTTGGGGTTTTGTCTATAGCAGATATAAGGGACTATAGGATAATGTTAAGTTGCAACTAGGCTTTTCCTCGCGAAGGGGTTTCTAGAATTAGGGAAGAGAAAGAAGCCCTGTCTTCCCTACACCTGGAAACCCTAAATCGTGACCTCTGGCACCCTGGAACCCCCCCCCTACAAGTACCACCCATGGCCTCTTCTCTTGGGAATTCAATGACAGTCTAAGAGTTAGGTTCGGACGGCTTTTCAGACTGTCAGAAGTATGGGTCCCTTGTTCGGAAGCATGTATCCGTTCAACTGCCTGCATGGCGATCCCTATTCTACGTAATGCCTACTCCCTTCCCTTCCCCCGATCAGGGATTACTGCCCAATGACAACCTGGTACTATAATATGGCATTATATTGGAAAGTTTTTTTCAATTCTACAATAGTATGATATGGTAGTACATCGGATACCCATGAACAGGTTTCCTTATACAAGAAGAAGGGAACTTGCTAATTATCCCAAAGTGCCATAAGTTGGAGGAACGTCCACATATGGTTCCCTCAAGCAGACACGCCGTCTATGCGCTCACCCATCTTAGCCGCTACTTGAAAAGCCCTAAACCCTACATTCCCCCTTAAGCAGATAGAATATGGGGTATATGGGCATCTTATTATGAAATACCTGAAGCCATATTATATCTACTTAAGGGGACTATAACCCCAATATATACCCTACTATAACATGGTAGTTTCCATTTTCTTTTCCGTTATCCTTATATAACCCCAATAAAAGACCCAATATTCTATCTACTTAAGGGGGACTATAAACCTAAGCCCTAAACTCCAAACCCAATTAGGGCCCAGCCAGAAGCCAGACAAGAAATGCTATCGCCTTGCAGTCCTAAGATCCCCCCAAGTTCTACTCTAATTCTGTCAGTTCCTAATCGCAAACACAAATCTGCATAAATATCCCAGGAAATCCCTACATAGCCCCTAAGAATGAAGCATCCCCCAACAGCATTTGCTTTTCCCACAAAAAGACCTCACATAGCAGGACGTCATTGTTTAGGACCTGGTATTATTTGAAGGCCTGCGGAAAGCCTGCTTTCTGAGCCAGGCGGTCGTGATTCTGTTGGACCCAATTTCCTACCAGGGAATAAAAAAAAGAAATGGTGTCCGTCTTGGGGGCTAGAAAAAGTTTCTGACGCTTTGTACTATAACGTGAACCGTTCTTAGTTAGCCCCTCTTTCCTGATGTTAGCACAAACACCAAGCGTTCTGGATGTTACTTGGCATTTTTTAGCGACATGGGGAGTTGTCAAAACTATGGCCCCTTTTGGGTACCCTACGCATTAAGGGCCATTTTTGTAACAGCGGCGCAACAGGAGACAATAGTTTTGAGCAACCTACCATAGAGGCATCTGGGCACATGGTCACGGGACCAAGGGATGGATGAATAGATTCAGGCCTAGGGGTACACTGGTTTAGGGTTTACAGTTACACAATGTTTTGAGAGGAATAATGTAAGTATTCAGGTGTCAACGTTGGGGCAATTACACGTCCGCGGTAGAACCAACGCTTGCAAAACTTACCATCATGGAACATCTCAGGTGACTAGTTACAAGGATCAGTTTCCCAAAATAAGGAACCCAATATAGACCCCCAAACTACTATGACTTAGACTATAATCCTTTTGATGGGGACCGCCCCCCAAAAAGGTACCCCGAACTTTTGGGAAGCCTCAGGTGGATAGAAGGCTACAGCAAGCCTCATAATTATTCACCCGCTACCCTTGGGCAGCAGCTCCCATCCTTAACACGAGCCAAAGAGCCAAACGCTGCGCGTAATCCATACCTGTCCTCTTATACCACAATTGTAATAGGTATATGAGCCATAGTCTAAACTCCTAGTATCCCCCTTAATAACCCCTATAGTAGTTCCCTATATAATCCCCTATATAACCTCCTTTAAGGAGTTTTGACTATAGCTCATATAAGGATCCCAGGGTTAAGGGCCCATACTAGGGGCCCAGGGTTTCAACCTTAGATTCATGGTGATTTTTTTGGAATCTCCCTTGCCTAATGCTGGGGCCTAGGCGCGGCATTTGAGTAGTGCTTTTTTTTGCTGGTTAAACCCAGTAAGATTATATTCCTTATATAAAATACTCTACCCCAAAAGGAGGATATAATCTTACTCTATATTGGGTACCATAGTATCCCCAAATAAAATACTACTCATTTTAAGTTTGGAAGGCGCGACAAGGAGCAGGAGCGGACTGGAACAATATTCGTACACTCCCCCAAGCATGGAAACCCCCATATAGCCCCATTTTTAGAGGGGCTGTAGTCTTTATAGGGCCCTTTTGGGGTTTCCATGTTAGTTTCCGGGAGTGTAACTCCTAGGTTTTTTAATATTGAGTTCTAGGTTTTTTATGATTGAGTTCTAGGCACCAGTTATTATCGGAGCATAGTTGCCAGGAACTCTAATCCGAACCCTTAACCCACTAAACCCAATTTTTCCTCTTCAAGCTTTGGGCCCTGGCGTCCATCTAAGCTTAGGCCAATCTAAGTGAGAACCCCGTATTCCAGAATCAAGCACTAGAATCCTGACTCCCGCCCTAGAATCCTAAACTGCTAGAAAGTCACGTCTAATCCAATTCTTGAGACTTGTACGGGAAGCGCAGAATTTTAGATCCCTAGCACGGTATCCTATAAGCCCCTTCTCGGCGACAGCTGCTAGTGCATGGTGGGCGAATGTCGGCGAAAGCTCCTGGACTGCTTTTTCAAATGCCATGAAATTTGTGAATGCAGTGGGCCCCTTTGTGGAATCAACGTTTTCACAAGAATAGAGCGGAGCCAGAACTTTTTAAAGCCTGTGTTTGGGGACACAAAAGCTTCTACTATGGACCTTGGTCTTCCCAGCTTCCCTGAAAAAAGTGGCGGCCGTTGCTCTGAATCCTCAACCCTATGCCCATTCACGTAATCTGGGCATCAACATATCATAGCAGTCAACCTCCCGCGGATACAAACGAAACTACGCACTCTGTGTCCTCTATGTGGTCGTCTGGGTTGCTGTCAAGGATCTTAATTTAGGTCTCTATATTGGGGAAACCCGATTATTACTATATATACCATTTATGGTAACTGAATCTAAGTTCCTTAACAACAACCAGGTCGTTTGAATAGATAAGGAGCCCTAATACTGTAGACCCCGAGGTAACTATAGTCCTCATCCCTGCCACGGGTCCCCAATTTTGGGTTTCTCCAGGTGAAGCCTGATCCTGGTTCCGCTGTTGTTGTGAATGTTGTTTCATTCGCCTTCAAAATGGTTTCTTGTCTTCTTGTAATTCTTGTCGCTTCTTCATCTGTCGACATACTACCACAACGCGTGCTCCAATCGCTGCCATGGGCCGTTAGTACATCTAAAAGGATAGCAAGAAGGCACGCACCAAGCGCTAAAACTGGAAATTAAGCCCACAAACTGCCAGGGTTCTAGGCGGCTGCCAGTGGAAGCAATCTTCTTGTGGGGCGCAATGGAGCTGCTGGCTTTCGAGGCATAATCCCCAATGCCTGCACCCGAGGACTTCGGAGCTTCAACAGGTTCTGAGAACAGCCGGGGTTTAGGGCTTGGGGAAGCTTACTGGTTGTTAGCAGGGAACAAGGCATCATAATGCCCATATAACCCCATACTCCCTACTAAGCACTAGTAAGTAGAGGATGCAGGGCCTACATGGCAACGTTGAGGGACATGGGCAATAATCGCAGCCTCTCTAGAAAGGGCTATGCAGGGATGAACGGAAATATCATTACCACTGTATTGGTAAGGTGATATTTGTTGTAGTGATCGCTGCTGTTCTCTACGACGAGTCTCGACGAGAGGTAACATCGAGGATTCAGAGCCCCCTCCTTCCTAATGATCCATGTTTTTTGTAACGAAATTTACATAGAGAGTTATGTATGCATCCGTGTACATGTAGCCCATGATTTGTTATGGTGTCACCGTACATGGAAATCCGATGCATACACTCACGAATGTCCCTAAAGAACCCCTTGGCCCTGGTCTACACACACCACCACGTGTAACCAAAAACAATACTTCGTGTGTACGTATGTCCATGGCCTGCAACCTAACCTAAGAATCCCAGATTTCAGGTCGTTATCTTGCACGGATATAAATCGAGATGACCCAAACAAAGCTCTGTTCCGTCCGAGGCCCCTGTATCGGGGATTGTCAAAATTTTCCCCCAAAGTTCGGAACCATCCAAGCCCTGAACTGGCCCCCAATGCTAATTCTTGCTTCAACCAACCCTCCCTGCCTGAAGCTGTGGAGAGCCCTGCACCCGTGTAGATCACCGTGTCACCACCGCTGCGGCTCCACATCTCAGCGAGCATCCGGACCTTCTCCTGGGTAGGGGTCAGTGCGTCAGCACAGGGATCACCGTAAGGCACCCGGGAGTCTCAAACTTCAAGCCGGACTGGACAACGAGCATACTGGTAGGGTGCAGGGCTTTAGGGGACATACTGCTTACCGAAGTGCGTGGGCATTCTCCTGGTTCCAAAACTGCTGGCATCCAAAAGCGAGGGCCATTATTTCTTGAAACTTATGACCTGAAGGTATGAACCCTTTTTGGCATCTGGATTGAAGGTCTAGGCAGCAGCTCTCCGGGTGAGCACATACGCTCTAAGGGCGATGCCTGCCCACACAGTTCCGTGAATTAAACAGGTCTGTTAAAGAATTGAAATCAAGTTATCTTTAGTCTATAGCAAGGAATAGCTGAAGATTAAGATCCTTAATAACAGCAACCCGGGACCCGAAAGGGGGACTAATACGTTATATACAGTACTATCCTTTCAAACACGGCCTTTTTGAGGTTTCATGGTAGTTCGGAGGAGAGTACACATGGGAGGGTATGTAGTTCCGGTTTCAAGGATTGAGGGCTTAAGGATAACGTGGTTTGGACGCCTCATAAGAATAGCAGAGCCCTACAAGGGAATACCTGGAAGAAAGGGGTCAGCCACAAAAGCCTCTCGTAAACATACAATCAAATCCTATCCAAAAATTGCCCACTGCTAAGGGCAATAAGCTATCTATACAAATGGCATCATCATTTCGGGATATGGTAGTTCCCTAATTAGGGGGACCCCAATATAGACCCACGTATATTATAGTCCTTATCATGGGGACCCCAGCAAGTTACCCCTGAATTTGGGAAACCCCCATATTGTCCCGGTACAATGCGTGCTGCCCAAGGGTCAATCTCACTTAGCCGTGACCACACAAGGTTAACCACATGCTAAAGACAAAGAGCATCCTAAACCCTGTACCCTCTTGCTAGGAAGGACAGGCACGCATTCCTGGTCTTCAGGGGGAAGTGACTGACAGGAAAGCCTACTTCCTCTCCAGCTGCTTACTGGTGGTTAGTGGGGAATAACGGAACAGAATCCCCACATAACCCTTTTGTAATATAGTATTTCATTATTCCCTACTAGCCCCCAGTAAGCCAGGGTTCTAGAGTGTAGGGTTTGGACCACAACTTAAGCCTAAACCCTAAACCCTCAACCCCATATAAACTTACAATTACTTACGGCTTCCTAATTTTCTTAACTTCAAATCTTTCAATCTAAAATTGAAAGTAACCCCCAAACCCCACTTAGGGTAATAAAGCCTAGACCTGTCCTGAAGAACATGTGGCTCATCCAGGTACTCGGAGGCGTCATAAGCAGCATAACCCGGGCGTGCCTCCGGCATCTTGCGCTTAGGGCTTAGGGTTTAGGGTTTACGGGGCCCCTGAAATTTCTTTTTGGAAAAGCTCATCCTGATCTGAGGGGCAAGGGAAAAACCCATGCGTTTGGAGCATGCCAGGTCTAGAACGTAGGAGCCTATCTGACTCTAGAGTTAGTCTAAAGGGTGTATAAAGGGTATATAAATGGTATGTAGGGACACTGAGGACACTTGGGAATTACATATTGGGTATATAACTATATGGATAGAAGCTCAGAATCCTTGACCTCCCATCTGCGCCCTGCTTGTTTCTCCTGGCATAAGAGTTTTCATCCCGCCCATGTTGAAAAACTCAGAAGAACTCGAATGGAAACCATAAGCCGAAGGGGTCCCAAGCATGACAGGCCTGACACAATATGTATGCCTCTCCATGCCAAACTCTGGCCCAAAAAATGTGCCTAAGGGCCATGAGCTGCCGACCCTCGCCCAGACCACGGAATTCCATAGAGCCCCTCTTTCTCAGAACAGCTTTAGGGTTTAGGGTCTAGGGTTTCCAGGTCAGTCTGATGAATTGTAGATCCCTTGAACTCACGAATCTCTCACCTGCTTCAAACCTTCAAATCCAGACCCCAAACTTCAAACTCATCAGAAATGGTAGGTTCCCAAAATAAGACGACCCCAATATAGACCCCAAAATATTATGATGCTCTTTATGGAGACCAAAGTTCGAAAATTTCAGAAATCTGTCCAAGCTCTGATCCCTAGCTCCTAACCTCAGGCGCTGACCCTGAATGCTAAACTCGAAGCCCGAAAACGATACACCGGCCCCACACCCTAACCTTAACTTTCGAACTGCAATAATAATACTAATGGTTATATCAACACACCTATGAATAGTAACACTACTGGTACTCATAAGAGGATATGAGGATTTTGATAAAAGCCCCAGTAAGAGCCATGTGATGGACATGGGGTCCTTGTTTTGGGGGGTTGGGGCAACCAAGTTCCCATTATCACACAAATCGCTTTTCCTTTTCAAGCCTAGACAGTAGCTACAGTTTCCATTTGATTTTCCATTACTTTAGACATACCCTAAATCCCTAAACTCTAAATCCTAAACCTAGAACCTAACTGCCAAGTGCAAGCGGGATTCCTCGCTTGCACTGTGTGCAGCCACTTGAGGAGGGGTCCAAGCCATGCTAGCGCCTCATTCATTTACTCTTCTCAGCTTAGTCTGAAATCCTTGAAGGGGGGGTATGTAGGGGAGTATAGGGAATATTATAGAAGTTATTAAGAGGGATACCAGGATTTAAGACTATAGCTCATGTCGGAGCTTGTTTAGTTGGGTGTGTACATGTATAAATATGTGTGTGAACATACATACATATATATATATGAATATGTTTCATACTGACGGTATCTTCATAAGTTTAGGGCTCAGTGGTGTAGGGTTATGGTAGGGGCGTATATGGTTAGTTGACGGGTTGGGTGTAGGGCTTAGGAGGCCAAACATACCCGTATAACATCCCTATATAACCCCTCGATATAACTTACGTTTGACTTTTAGAGCTTCCACGCTTACGTAGCTCTTGGACTGGCAAACAGCAAGGACCTTCTGCTAGTAGTATGAGTATTAGTACTACTCTTGTTCGTAGTATTCTTATTCGTAGTATCAGTATCATGCTTATGACTCGTATTGTAAAATCATGTTTATTATTGGTGGTAGTAATACTATTACGGCTTTTCATGTCAAATTATTCGAAGATTTCTGTGCATTTCAACTGGCCCACTAAGGAGCAATGCCACTCTGGCCCGGAATTCCTGGACCCAGTTCGCCCAAAGTGATATTGGGTTTAGGGTTCCCAAGCCCCTCCTCATGCAACTCCTCAACCGCACCTCCCTGGAAACTGATCAACATAACGTGCACCGACCCCTGAATTCAACATACCCCCCCCTACCCGCCCCTGATTATCTCGTGTTGGTACACCACCACCACCACCACCACCACCACCACCACAGCCGCCGCCACCACCACCACTGTCACCACATGCCCTACAGTAGGTTGAGGAGCAGCTGTTTGGAACCCCCTGTCCCACCCATGTGGAAAACCCATGTCTATGGGCTTGGCAATCACCACCCTCAGAAGAAGGATGCAGGATCTCTTTTTGAGGGTCGGTGTTCTGCAACAAGCCTCGCTACCTGAACAAAAGGAGCCGTGTCGCCGGCTAGGCCATGCCACCGAACCGCAGCGTCATCTGGGGCTGCCTTACTCTTCTATGGTGTTGGGCGTCGTGAAACTGTTTGCGGGTTTTAAAGCATGGCCATTCGGACCCTTGGATTGTTTGAAAGGTTGGCAACCAGAAATTCACTTCCCAAGTACTGGCACTCCTCCCACCCACGCAAGGTCCAGGGAGTACTCAGAAGTAGGGGACATCAAGCCCTCAACCCTAACCGCTCAACCTTAAGCCTTAAACCCTGAACACAAGCCAACCCCAAACTCTGAATCTAAAAAAACACATTTACCCGAATTGCGTGCCACCCTTGCGACCAACCCCTCAACCCTAAGCCCCATTAAAACCCCTGAATAACTTCTATTGTCCCCCTTCAAAAAGGACCTCACATGAACAGCCAAGCATCGCGGGGTGGCGGCGGCGGCGGAACCTGGATGAGCAGTTAGGGTTCACGCAGGGCTCAGGGCATGACAGGACCTGGGGTTGGGAGTTTAAGGTTTTTAGAAAGGCTAAGGCATGCAAGCCCCAAACAATGAGTCCTTCTTACTTCTGGAAATATGAGAAAGAGACATTTCTTTGTGCTGGTCGTGGCCTCATTGTGTTTCTTCCTTGGCTCATCTTCGAACGAACGGCCGCCCTGCTTCAGATTCAGAGGTTTCCCAAGACAAGGCCATCTTTAGGACTTCAGAGACACCTCCATAAGTTCATATAGGTTGTGTCTATACCTGCTTTCCAACATGAGACGCCCGGTTCTGAGAATTACCCTCCCATTTTGGTCAGCCAAAGTTTTAGGTGTTGTACCCATAAAAAAATTGTTACAGGGATTCCAACTCCCTCATACGACTACCTTCTCCCCGCACCGGTTCAATCCATCTAAGCCGGTCGCTCAACATAGCCCCCTATACCATCTTTTAAGGGGGACCTGCTCTCTAATCCCTTTACATATGTACATATACATGCTACACAGAGATAGGGGTGACGCATCAAACAAATTGCTAAGCATCAAAAAAATGAGCCTAAAAATCAAAAAAACGAAACTTGGCGTCCGGCATCAAAAAATTAAATAAGCATCAAA
>CAJNIZ010006913.1:322-16924 GCA_905231905.1 Symbiodinium pilosum | reverse complement strand
ACGATAGAGCTACGCTAGCGCGCGATAGTGTGTGCGCCCCCTAATTCTAAAGAAAAGGCGCACACACCGCGCGCATATGGTTACACACCCTAAACCCTAAACCCTAAACCATAAACCCTAACCCTAAACCTTAAACCTCAAACCCTAAACCTTAAACCCTAAACCCTAAACCATAAACCCTGAACCCTAAACCCTAAACCTTAAACCATAAACCCTAAACCCTAAGAAGTCCCAGAGCTTGGTCTTCACCTGAGGCGTGAATCCGATGACCTTCCCCAAGGAAGAGGGTGCCGCCTTGCTGTCTGGTCTGCAACTTGACTCAGAGGTCTTTAGGGTTTGCAGGGTTTTTCAGAGTTTCAGAGTCTTTGGGGTGTTTGTAGGGTTTTTGTGGTTTTCAGGGTTTTGAGGGTTTTCAGTGTTGCTTGGGTTTTAGGGTTTTTAGGGTTTAGGGTCAGGGTATATAATGGGTAAGTCAGGCTTGTTTCATTCTTGGATTTGGCTGAAAGCTTCAAGTTGTGGAGCCCCACCGAAACTCGGTGAACCTAAGCATCAGGGGGCGGCGGTCTCGTGTCCAGTCCAGAAACCCTGAACCCTAAACGCTAAACCCTACGTAAACCTTAAACCCTCAAGCCCATATAAGCTTACCATTACTTAGGGTCCCCAATTTCCTTAATTTCGAAATTTCAATTCTTTAAAATTTCAAAACCAAAATGACCCCCGCCCACACCCCAAACAATGGTAATAAATCTTGCCAAGAGCTCACTCAGTGCCAAGGTAGAGGACCGCAGCGGTGCGGTTGTGACGTGAGCCAGGATCATAAAATTAGATCCCCTAGAATTTTCTGGGAAATTGATATAGGGGCTGTGTAGAGCTTATGCTGTGTCTTTTTCATGTGTTTGTACGGGATCAATTTTGATGAAGCTGATAGCTTCATCGCTCGAAACCCGGGAGTTGTCATTTGCCTTGGGTCATTCCCCCCTCCCAGTAACTGTCCTTAAAGGGGCCTTACTAAGGGGGGTTCTTATAACTCCTATATTATGGTAACAGTTACTGTAAGGGGGAATGACCCAACATTTGCCATTGTTGGGCTGCGAGGCACAGAATCTAAAGCTACTCGAGATGAACTGCCTACAACTACAATTGTTGACCAGGGCTTTTGGAGTTCAAGTGGTGTACGGTTTTTTTGAGTTTAAGGGATTCAACTGCTGGTTCCCTAGGTGTTACCGTGACTTAAGTAAAAGTTGAGAGGTTCCACGCTTGGACCTTCCTAGGGGTATTGAACCCAGACCAAAGAGTCTCCCACAAACAGGGGGTGACATGCTGGGCTAAAAACGGGGGTTTCCTAGGGGGGGTACCTGAATTACACTTGTACTGTAGCATTTTGGGGTCTATTTTGGGGTCCCTCTATTTGGTTTCATACATGGAAATTTGTGGCAGCCAAACCTTGAAGAGTCCTTTCCCTCAATATTAAACCCCCCCACCTCCCCTCAATATCAAGTACTCCCAATATGTTACAATATACTGCAATTGGGGAGTATTGAATATTAGACGGGGTGGGGGGGGTTAAATATTAGGGGGAGGGGAATACTAGATGCTAGAAATTTACCCGTGCAATCATAGAGATGAGGTGGACCCCCCCCACCTAAGGGATAATTGTGATTGTGCAGATCCTGATCTGTTGAGGGTCATCTTGGATGGCTTTGTAGAAATCATGCTCATATGCATGCACGCCGTCAGTGCCAAGCAAGTCCGTGAAAACATCTTATCTCCAAGCATTCAGTCCCCTCAATGTTCACATGTTGTCGGTAATGTTGCGCAATGTCTAAACGAACACCCACAGCAACAAGGGCCCCTGACTTATCTGAGAAGCAGTCTGTTAGTATGCAGCGAGACTTGAGCTCGCATGGCAGATTCGGAGCCCCTAGCAAAACCCAACCTTGCGTGGCTGTATTACCGGTTGCTTGCCTCGGCGCAGCCCAACAAGACGCACTAGTTCACGCGACCAAAAACACAGCTCGAATGCAAAAGGGCCGTAGGGTTCGCTTCTGGCTTCTTCTCCTTCAGGAAACTACGAGCACTGAGGGTCTTTGTACGGGTTCATGAGCAACGGTGAGAGTAAGACGGAGCTGTTGTGCCGTCATTGTGGGTGTTCAAGCTTCAAGCACCAGATTCGATTAGATGTTGGCATTCGGTTGACCGTGTTGCTCGTTACTCCTGCCCTTGTACTTCTCCAGGTAGCTTATTGTAACAAAGCGGACGAAAATGTAGTCTTCGTAGGCCAACCGAGCACCGCCTTCAGATGTGCATTGCATTCGCAGAAATGGGCCTCATAAACAGGACAAACGTTAAATGTCCTCAGACTACTTGCTTCGTGGATAGTTGGTACTCTGTGGTAACTTCCTCAGGGAATTGCGGTCAGTCTTAATGCCAGGAGCTGCATCATCGTTGTTGGTAGGACTCACAATCCAAACCTGGCAGAGAGCCAAATTGAAGCCTAAGCCTGACTCTACCATCCCAGTTCAGCTATGTGTTTAATTTGGTCGCAGTTCCTCCCTGTCTAGATGTCAAACACGAACTTAAGATTGCAGTAGCCAAGCCCTACACCGCAGGTTGTGGATCTTGGCATGCGCTAGAATCACAACCCTAAAAATGAAAAAGTGACAGCCCTGATCCAACACATCGTTGCATTTGCACGCAGGCTGTGCTGCCCTGCTGGGGTCAGAAAGGCGCCCTGCCTTCATGGGCAAGCTACACGACAAATTCCCAAATCCCAGGGCTGGCAAAAAGGACCAGCATGTTGTTGAGATAAGTGTGCTGAGAAGTTTTCATGGAAGCCACTTCTCAGCTGGGTCAGGTTTGAGGGAAAGCTCAGGTGATGCAAGGGCTTGAAGTTTTTGAGTGCTGCTTCAGCGTGAAGTTGCCCTAAAGCTGCCGGGCAGGTGGGCCTCTGTAATCTGTAAGAGCGTGGCCCGAACCTTTTTCGCTTGCACCCTATGGTGACAGAAGTCATTGCGTGCAGGGAGGAAGGATGAGAGCCTGGAAAAAGTGGACATAAGCCTCCGCAAGCCTATAGATCCTTGGAATCCGTCGCATACTGAGGCAGGAATTCTAACGGGGCAGCATCAGCTTTGTTGGTTCAAATCCTCTTCTACTGCCCCGTGATACCCACAGTTTTTATTTCGTTTTTCATTTTCTTTTCCATTTGGTTCTCCATTATCCCCATATTCATAAAGTAATAATCTATCCTTCAAACCTGACCTCAAGCTTCTAATTCTAAGTCTCAAGCATGCAGAGCCTCTTGGAGCCAGGTCTCGATGTGGTGGCAGCTCTGGGCGGACAGATGTGTCCTGCCAGCATCAAAACCGCCACTGGCAACCCAGGCCCCAAGCCTAAGGCCCTGTAGACCTGGATGGAATTCAATTTTCTGTTCGATTTCTCAAAGGGAATATCACCCTACATAATCTCTCTATCATTTATTCCCGTATTCCCTACTAAGCCCCAATAAGTTTTTTTTCCGGATTACAATGGTTTTGTCATGGGTATCTCCACGCTGGAGGCTTGGGATCCGGTATCTGTGCTCCAGATCATGTCTAAGAGGTGCATACTCCGAGCCTTCTGTGAACTGGAATGGTCTTATATGAGCTATAGTCTACACCCCCCTTAATAACCCTCATAATACTTCCCTTTGTAATCCCCTTTAGAACCCCCCCTTCAAGGAGTGTAGGCTTTGGCACATGTGTGCCGTAAGGCGCTTTGAGGGCGGGCCTTCCAACTTGAGATTGATTGGGATCCCCTCCCTTGACAATAACACCACCCACATGGTCCTCATTATGCACCCGCAGTTGGGATAGTTGTTAACAGGCAAGGGATTATTCCCGCGCCAGGCGCATGCAGCAAAAACTGAATACCTGGAGGGTCAGAGGGACTGACTTAGTAAGTAGGTCAAAAATAGGCCAGACGCACGCGAAGAACTAGCGGATGTCGAAATGGGAAATGGTTCTTTTATTTTGCCGCCCAAATAAATAATTGTCACCCACCCCCCGCCAGAAGTAATGGATGCTGCGCTGATCTCTTTTTATATCTGCTGCCCAAATGATAATGATCGCCACCCCCCCAAAAAATAAGAGAGGCCGAAAGGGCAAATCCCGACTGTATAGTATCTTATAGTATAGTACGTTCTAGAATATAATAATATACTATGATACCTTATCGTATGTATTATAGTATTCTATGGCATATTATGGCTTATTATGGTACGTATAGTCTATTATATTGTATTATGCTATATCACAGTGTGTTATAATACAGTATGCTATTTTACAGTATACTGCGTATGTTATAGTATATTAAGGTATATTATGATATATCATGGTATATCATAGTATATTATTTTATATTCTGGTATATTATCGTGCATCAAGCTGGTGTTCTTATGTGGCTGATAGGGGTTATTAACCTAATTACGTGCTAAGTCCCCCCGACCCTCCAAATCGGGCCTGTCTGGCACCGGAGCCTGGCTGGATCAGCATAAGAAGGTGAAGAATTGCTGTACATGATCTCTAAGGTTCCTAGGGCTCCATAGGGTCGTGGTTTAGGGTCAGAGGGTTTAAGGGTCAGGGTTTGTGAAAGCACTTCAGGATTGGGACGGTTTGGGGTTGTTGCACTACCCAAAACGTGGCGGAAACTCAGTCCCTGAATCCTCACATGCGATTCCTTAAGCTCCCCGAGTTCTTGTGTGGTATGCCCAGATATCTTTTGAGACGACCTTCTGCTTGCCGGTCAGAATGCAACCAAGGTTAGAAAAAGATGCACCTTCACTTAGGAAACCTCCACTCTTCAGCCCAGGTTTCCAGTCCTGCAGGGCGATTTCACATTTGCTGCGCGCTTGGGAGGAAAGCCGCAGATGGTGCTTTCTCAAAGCCTAAACCCTTAAAGTGGTTCCTAGGGCTTGGAAGTCCTAGGCCCCCATCCCCAAACTCGAAACCACCTGGCTGTGGGAGGCCCCCAGGACCTCGAAAGCATAGCCTTGCAGGCGTAGGCGGAGGTCATGCTGGCTGGACCGGAGTTCTGTTGAAATCCAGAGCTCTACAAGGTAAGAGCTCCAAGGAGACATGCAATCAAGCTCCGTCCAGACCCCAACGGTGGGCCGCAACCCTTTCTCACCACAAAGGGGGACCTGCGTGAAAATTGTGTGTGTCCCCATGGAGAGGCCCACCAACATTTCTCGATTTTTCGGGGCCCCCAAACCCCACACGGTCCTTATACAACCTTATATAGCCCTTCTCAATCCTTACATAACCCCTAGATCATCCCGATACAAACCCCAAACCGTAAACCCTGATATGATTAACCCTAAGCCCGAATATAGTGAACCCGAAGCCCTAATATAATCCTAGGCACTGTGTGCGATGCGCGTGTCCAGTATAATCCTAATACAACGAACCCTAAATCTGAATATAATGAACCCTCAATCCCAATATAATGAACTTTAAATCCGAATATAAACCCTTATTAGCCCAGGCCGAGGACCTGCTGATCATCGTTGGGGAGTTGGCCCCGTCCCAAACTATGGGGTTGCAGAATTGGGGTTGTACATGGTGGTACAGGGTTTTAAATTCTGGTATATTCTGGTATATTCTGGTATATTATGGTATATTCTGGCATATTCTGGCATATTCCGGTATATTGTGGTACATTATGGTTCATCATGGTATATCATGGTGCAGTCAGTGAGGGAAGTTTGCAGGTGTAGGGGTCATGACAGTCACTTTGGGGCTTGAGGGTCTAGACTCCAACAATCTTAAATATGTAGGTTCCTTCCCGGGACTACCCTGTTTCACGCGTCCTGCAGCCGCTCTACGTTTCCGTTTCTGCACAGGTTCTTTTGAAACTCGTCCATGCGGTGATGATGCTGCGGGCTTTAAGCTCAGCCTCTCATTGCTTACGGACCTCATAACTGGTAGTTTCTCCAAATGGGGGGACCCCAACATCAGGGGACTTAGTAGGCATACTTGTAACCTCTATAAGCCATGCAATTGTCCCAGTTATCCTTATGAGTAACCTAGTTCCTGTGTTTATGTACACTTCAAGGTCTAGGATTGTTGTCCTGCTACGTACCAGGTGTAGAAGGATTGCTTCTCTGAAGACATGCTTTAGCTTGGAGAATCATGGCAACGCAGCTGTGATTGTGGGCTGCCGCTGACTGTTGACATGAGCGAGACCTCATGTTCTACATGGGTGGCACGGCTCTCTTGAAGTGCCCGAGGTGATCTTGTCTTCTGGTACATGACAGCTTTTGGGAAGCTTTAGAACCCCCAGATCCACGTGCCGAGGCATATCATGGCTGCTGCAACTGCCGGCGCGCTCGGGTGGAGAGCTGAGATACTGGCTGATCAGTAGCTTCGCTGTGCTGCAGGTAGGTTGAGTTTTTGACTGCTCTTGTCATTGTTTGATTTCAGAGGCTGGAGAGGTTTAGGTTGGGAGTTCTGGGATTGTCTTGAAGGGGGCACATGCGGCATGTAGGCATGTTTGCATGTTTTTGGGCTTTCAAGTTTTGAGGCGTTGCAGTTACTTTTTGTGTCCGAAGACTTCAGCAGACGGATTAAGAATCGAGCAGCTGCATGGAATCTACATGATCCCAAGAGTGGTTCACCATTCATTGCCCTGAAGGAGGAACGTGTCTTTCGAAAAGAAGACCGAATCCAAAGCCATGAGTATTTGCCGAAGGCCTATGTGAACGCAAGGCGCATGGAGAAAGACTTGCGCGGCTCCCAGTATAGTATCCCTTTGCAGCAAAACAAGGTTCTGATTAAAGTTTTTCTCAGTCTTGGAAACCCCTCTTTGAGGATCGCAGTAGGAAGACCCATCCTTGACCTTAGCCTCTGGGGGTTCACTGTTTGGGGTCCGTTTCTGTTGTCCACATGAAAGCCTTGGTTCCCTTACATGTGTCCGGCAGGGCGACATTGCTCCAAAATTGCGCTCATTTTGCAAGCCTTCAAGATGGAGAACCCTAGACCCTAAAGCCTATAGTCCCCTTTAAGTAGATAGAGTATAGGATATATGGGGATCTTAGTATAATATACCCGAAGCCATATTCTATCTACTTAAGGGGGACTACAAACCCTAAAGCCTAACCTGAAGTCTTTACAGAACCCAGACTACCAAGGATGAGTCCAGACACTCGCCGCCATCAGCGCATCTGAGGAATCGGAGGGGCCAGAGATTTCAAGGGCCCTGTTTACATTGGGGAACTGGGGGTTTTTAGTTTGTAGATTTCGGGTTACTGCCTGTAGATTTGGGGACCCCTTAGCATTCATGATGTTTCTTGTGTATGGGGGACCAAGTCATGTGGTTTGAGATAGGTATGTCAAGGGATTAGTCGAATTCGTGCAAACCCTTCTGGCGCCTAAGGGTCAGAGGAGACCTCAACTAGCAAACCCACGTTCTTGAGTGGGCCATCAGGGACTTCACTAACTCAATACGTTCCAATCATGTGTTCCGCGCATCCCAGCCAGAAAGAGTACTATACAGTGGGCGCCCGGAAGATCATTTGCGGGCCTTTCTTCATCCTTCGTTCTGCGGACAGTCCATGTGCTTTCCAGAAGCCCAAAACTGTAAACCCTGCACCCTGCATTTTCGTGCTTCCTGCCACGCACCACGCCAGAGCAACTCCTCTGACCCCACTGCAGCCGCGATTTTTGCCCTGCTGGTTACTGGTTCTTAAGCCAGGGCTGGGAGACCGTGGGTTGTTCTCAGGATGGGAGTTTCCTAGACTTAGCATTTTGTTCTTGGGGTCCCCTTTTATTGGGGGGGGAGTGGTGCTTTTTTTGAGAAACTACCAAATGCTTCATTTTTTCCGAAACCTTTGGTACTCCGGCACCATTATGGAACCTCTTACGTTGGTTATCCGCACGGCCCGTTTCAGAACATGGCCCCCGTGCATTGGGAATAATCTGTCATTAAAATAATTTTGCTTGGTTCTAGCGCCATGGGTAGGAAATCTTGACAGCCTCCTCAAAACGCAAGCTCAAGAGATCCTGGGTCACTTCATTGTCAGGGTCCGCGGTCACTTTTCCCAGCCAAAGAGCCAGCAGCGTGGTGTTTCGCCTCTCCGAATGGAGTGTGCGAACGAAGCTTGTAAAGAATCTGCAGAGCGCCTGACCATGCAGGGTTCCAAATGTAACAGCAAAACAGCATACACGAGTGCCAACGGCATTCAGAGCTGCTTTGTATATGGTTTGAACCTCTCATATGAAACTCCATGCTAATTTGAGCCATAATCTAAACTCCTTAAAGGGGGTTATATAGGGGATTAGAAAGGGGGCTGTTATAGGGGCTATTAAGGGGGATACTCATTTGATTTCTTGAGAAGAAACAAAAATCTTTCAGGAAGCTCCCTGTCGAATCGCTAAGCCAAGCCGACTTGGAGCCTATGTTCTTTGAGATCTGAAGACAGGCGCTGAGCCCTAACCCTAAACCCTAAACCCTAAACCCCCTAAACCCTAAACCAGCCGCATAATTGGCAACATCAGGGGTTAGGTCAGGAATGTACGCCGTTTTTCAGCGAGCAACTTGCAATTCTTGGTCATTTTGCAAGATGCGTCCTCCAAAAATATCCAGCTCCAACGTCCTTGTTGTAGGGGCGTGACAACGGACCTAGCATTTTGAAGGCCCCGAGGCACAGTTCCCTTGGTTTACCCACAGCTGGAGCAACAGCGCCCTGGTCACCCAACTCCTGCGTGCTTCGCCTCTTTGAAGAGCCGGCCGTTGCTTCCAGCGTCCAGCGCTTAAGGTTGGGAGCATAGGTCCCGGATCTTGGACTTTCTCTTTTTTAAAAGGGATTATGACATCAACAGCGTACCTGAGCGGAAAAAGGCACACAGTCTATAGGAGCGTGAGTACTGAACATCAATTTTCCAGGGCAATCCCTACGGGGATACAGCATAACTTGCCCTGAATTCCAGTTCTCACCACTTTAGCCCCTGGAATGCAGAGCCCTCAAATTCAAGGTCCAAGATTGGAGGCTTTACTTCGAGCCTTTGAGCGCCGCAGGGTGCATGGCCACAAGTGCCCTGGACTCGGTCGGCTGAACCGCTTCCCGGAGAGCCCAAAACCCTTCACTTGAGAAGTATTCTATTTGGGGATACTATGGTGCCCCATATAGAGTAAGATTCCCTCCTCCTTTTGGGGTATAGTATTTTTTTATAAGGAATATTATCTTACTAGGTTCAACCACCAAAAAAACACTACTCACTTGGTATCTTAGCACTTCACGTTCTTTTCGTGGTTTTCTACGACTAGGGATGATAGATTCACCAGGGTTGTTAAGGACGACCTAGTTAAATTGGACAATTATTCCCACACCGCCTCAGTTTTTTCCGGATGATGGAGTCAACATATCTTGAGCCTTTCCATGAGGAATTGCACCCTTGGGATCTCTATAATTTCTCCTGTCCAACTGAGCATATATGGACATAACCTATGTTTTAATTTAAGGTAGCAACGTTAGATTATGTTAGCAGGTTTTGGAGGAGTATTATTTGAGAAGCATACTTTGATGGCTACAGGACGCATCGCAAGCATGTCGAGGGGCATGCTTCAACCTATGCCACGCTTTGAAGCTGATACAAGCTATGCGTGAACCCCAAGCTCCAATTCCTAATGGTTCAGGGTTTAGGGACCCTAAATCCTAGACCCCAAGGCCTAAACCCTGAACCCTAAACCCTAAGCCCCTAAACCCTAAACCCCTAAACCCTAAACGCCTAAGCCCTAAATACCCAGCTCTAAACCCCAAGCCTCCTGAATCAGGAGGCCTTTTGAGGCTGTCCGGGTTCCTGGACCTGTGGCACAAAGTGGCACTTCCAGGGGATTTGAATTTAGCAGAGGCGGTGGATGTGGGATTTAGGGTCCCGGTGAAGGATTTTGAAGGTGCTGTTTTTACAAGGTGTGTTGTGGATTCCTCCGACTATACTCAAAGGGGGAGTGTAGTATGGGGGGGGTTGGTGTACCGGTATGAGCATAGAGATCGATAGCACCAGAACTGCTACTCTTTGACTACTGACTGCTTCAGCGGCGTAATGTGTATACCAGCACCACTGGCATCCAGCCATTTTCCTTGTTGGCCCCACCAACCATCCTGTGACAAATCAGTAGTGAATTCGCGCAGCACAGTGCGAGCAACGAGCACGCTGCCTCCCTCAGCAAAAGCTACCTCAGCAAAAGGTTTCAAGCCTAATTCTTACGCACCTTCGATGGTTTTGTTGTGTGCTGCGAACAAGGATTTCCTAGAATGTTTGCCAAAGTGTAGTGTTGAAGGTTTGAGTTCCCTTACAGGAACTCTGCACAGAGGCAGCCTCCCATTTGCAGGTGATGTTATGTAGAAAGATTCAACAGCTACTTTGTGTAAGGGTTCTAGGGTTTTCCTGTCAGGATGCCTGAAGGTATTTCAGGCAAGAAATCATCAATTTTTGCTGGCAACGGAAACCTCGAGTGCCGAACATAGAGATGAAACCCAAATAGGGGGTTTCCGAATGTTTGAGGGTATCCTTTTGGGGGGTTCCCAGAATAAGGATTACGGCATATTGGGGTCTATATGACGTGTGCCTCTTTATGGGAATCTTAGATCAAATGTAAGTAAGTGTGAATGTTCCTTTCGATTGTGAGGACGCACCCCTTGAAGGGTATAGTCCCCCTTAAGTAGATAGAATATGGTTTTGGGTACAATATAATAAGATCCCCATATACCCCATATTCTATCTACTTAAGGGGGACTATACTCATTTCTGTGTACTGCTTGAGATGTCTTGCGGCTGCCTCGCGTATTGGCTGTATCAGCTGGAAACGTTCCTTTCTAGCTCTCGCTGCTAGAAGCATTTCAGTCACTGGCATTTTGACCAGTATAATCTAGTAGGAAGACGAAGCTGGGAATTCTCAATATGGAGGGTACAATTAGGGTAACCATTTTGTTGTGTGAAGGGACTACTTGTCAGGCTTCAGCATGGGAACCCTGTCAAAAGGAGGTTGGCCGCCATCTTCATCTCTGAAGCCACCAGAAGCCTACATGAAATGTTCACGTGAGATTCTGAGAGTGCAAAGGGAAGCCCGCTACCCCGCGCCAACCAGGCTGAACCTGGGTGGCTGATAAAGCAACCCATGAATTTGAACTCAGGATGACCATGGTGTCCTTGTAGTCATCCCCTGGTAGATGGAGAACTTTAAAGGTAGGAAGCCACAGTCATCCTAAAGTCGCCATGAGAAGATAGAGAATCAACAGCTAGGGAACCGATGATGGCAGGAGGTTTACATGCCCAGTGCGGCTTTGTGAAGATAAATCCTACGTTCACATGAAACATGGTCCACACCGTTTTCCCTCTATACGGACGTCCCAGACCCTCAGCCTTGTGCAAGCCCCACTTCCTAAACCAAGCAAGCCACAACTCAAAACACCTAGCCCCTGCTGAGTCCTAAACCCCCAATAGCCCCAAGCCCTTGAAAAGCTTAAGCCCGAAGACCTTGAGCCAGCGGCCATGGAAGCCTCTGCTGAGCTTCGAGAAAAGCTCGAAAGACAGGCGCGGCCGATTATGTCCTGGTTTCAAACAGTTAGGGGCCCACATGCGAAGCTTGGCTACTCGAAGGACCCCCGACAGGGACGTGTAGCAGCATGCGTGCAGTCCGGCTACTAAGCATATGGAGCTTGTCCTTGCTTTGCTTCAGTAGGGTGATCAGATGTGGTCACCATTCCCAAAACTTAGCCCTAAACCCAAAACCCTAAACCCTGAACCCTAAACCCCTAAATGTAGAAGGCCCCAGGCATCATGAACATCGCCTGGCTACATGTGGCTTGGGGCTTTGCAGTGCCCTGCACTTCTTTGCCTGCCCCGTTTCCCTAGGCCACATGAGCTATAGTCTAAACTCCTTTGTGGGGGTTATGTAGGGGATCATATAGGGGAGTATGAGAGGGAGGATTACTGGGGATACTAGGAGTTTAGACTGTAGCTCATATCTGGGATGTTCAGGCTTTCGGGTGAGGGGTCTCCAGCCTAGGTCTAGTTTCAGGGGATCAGAATTCGATATCCCACACCTGTTGAAGGACATCGAGTCTACGAGAATTTAGTTCGTGGTCTTTATGCCCTTAGTTCCATGACCAAAACTGATGGCGATGAAAAAGCCGCACCCGTCCACAAACGGGGGGCCCCAATACAATGAAACCCCAATATAGACCTCCAAATATTACAATCCTTATTCTAGGGACCACCCCGAAAAAGGTACCACCAATTTTGGCAAATCCCCAAATCTCAATACCCCTAAGTCCTAAGTCCCAAGCCCTGTGCCTTTCTTCATCCTTCAACACTAGGCCTGAATAAAGTCCTAAGGCTTAAAGCCCTAGATCCCTAAGCCCTGCGTACTATAGTAGTAGTTTCCATACTCTGTTCCATTCCTCTATGTACACCTCTCATCCCTATTTAACCTCAATATAATCCCTAAATCCATACATACCCCCATAGATTCCCATAGTCCTCAACCTCAAGGTCCCCAAATCCTTACACCAGTACTCAACCCCTACACTGCGTCTACATACTCCCCATATGGTACCTCCCCACAAGCCTAAACTCCTAAACCCCAAAACCCTTAAACCCAAAACCCCCACCCCCTAAGCCGCCTAAGCCCTAAACCCCTAAAACCTAAACCCTAAACCCTAAACAAACCGCGCTTTCCTACGAGGCGCTGCGGGCCGAAGGCAGCATTGGCATGGGAACATTTGTCTTCCCCTTCAGGACCCCAAACCCTGAAGCCTTAAAACCTAAGCCCAAGAGTTGAGGTTTAAGGTTTTAGGGCTTTAGGGTTTAGGGTTTCAAACCCGTAGAGCATAGGATTATATAGGGGTAAAACAGGGATTCTGCAGGGATATATGGGGTTCTATAAACCCTTAAAACCCCAAACCCGAAATTTAGGGTAAAGGGTTTAGGGCTTAGGGCCCTAAACCCGAAAGCCTTAAAACCTAATCCCTAAAGTTTAGAGTTTAGATTTTGGGGCTTAGGGCCCTAAACCCTGTCGTAGTAGTCCCTAATCGTAGGTCGGGGCTTCCTGAGGGTTGGGAATGAATATTCCCAAGACCGTGGGCGCGGTGAGTTACAGTGAGATAGTTGGGTGCTTCTTAACCAGTTTCTTCCTTCGTCCCTCGTAGAATGTACCATCATCGCCTAAATGATCGCCTGGGTCCTATGGGGTTTAAGATTAAAATCCACCATTTCGGAAAGCACGTTATAAGGGGGTTTCGTTATAAGGGGGTGTCGGGACGGGTACCGCAGTAGACCTCAGGATTTTCGAGTTTTTTGCGAGACCTGGGATCATGACACTTTATATTCAGAGGTGCCATGTTTGCCCTGAAGCTCGAAGCATGGCGGGAATGTTGACTGTCTGAAGTGGCTGAGTTCTCACAATTTTTAATCTTTCAAAGTCTGAGCCTTAAATTCTAAATCCATTGAGTCTACAATTTCTGGAAGTGGAGCCCAGCACATGCTTGGACTATTAGCCATAGCCCTGTATGCTACAACAGGGCATCTTGAAAACTTGCTTGGTGGGCTTTTTGAAGTTTGGTTGCAGTACATTCCGCAGGGCAAAGGCAAATGTGCTGTGCAATGCAAGTGCGGAGGTCCTGAAAGATTTGAAGATCCCCTGGCAAAACGTTCTGACAGTTTCCGTCGAGTTCAGGAGTTCTTCCCCCTACTCTAAGATTGCTCACCTTGCTCCAGGATTGTGTAGGGCACTTTGAGTTTTGCGGTACCGATGGATCCCGCCACCTATGGTAGGTGTCATCTCTGGCACTGGTGGCGATCTGCGAAACTCGCTCCGAGAGTCGCTGGGTGCTTTGCCCGGAGCTACCCACACAGAGGGCTTCGGAGAGGAAGGCTAGTTTATCATCAAAAGAGGTGTGTGGAAGGTTATACGCTTTCTAAGACAGGCTATATCAGGGTCACATAGGGCGTGTATGGGGGTAATAGAGGTAAAGCAATGCCGGCGGCAGCAGTTGATATTGTCAGTGCGCTCCAGGGGGCGGCTGTCTTTGGTGTATTCCACCGGGGAGATTGCATTGAAACTAGCCATGGAACACAAATTTGGGAATCCTCATTTGGGTGCTTCCAGAAACGCGTCCCCACCAAACGCCAAACTTCTGCGATGCCCACAATCGCCGTTTTTTTGAAGTCCCCCTTGTTGTTGGACCGATATCTGCGGTAGAAGCCCGAAGAATCTTCAAACGTGAAGACTCTTACCCCCTTATGATCCTTAAATAGTCATAGCATGATAGACCTCTAACCAGTCCATACCCTGCTCCTAGTATGGCCCTTACATCATCTAAATTTCATCTTGCTTTTGGATTTGGTCTGTCCGTTGGGCGTTGTCCCTCCATGGTTTACGAGTGTATAGGCCCCTTCATTGCGCCAAATCCTAAACCCTAAGCCTGAACCCTGCATCCCGCCCCACAGACGTGCCTTAAATCCTAAATCCCAATCCCCTTGCCGCTAAGCCGCGAACCCTAAACCCGCAAACCCTAGACTAAGTTCTTTAGATCCGCATCCTTACTGTTTAGGTGCCTTGGAGCGTGCCGGCCTGGTGCGTGGCCGCCTTGCCACTTTCGACCGGTCTCGATCCTCCGAGGACGAGTTGTCTTTTGTAGGATTGAGCAGTTGGGGTTTTGAATTTGTTGGTTTGGGGTTTAGGCTTTTCAAGGCAAGGGTTTAGGATCTCGGATGCTGAGTTAGGGTTTGGGTTCAGCCTTCCCGGAGTCCAGATGCACAAGAAGGGTTCGGGATTGACGGCCTAGGAGTTAGGTTTTAAGATTTAGGGTTCAGGGTTTATCACAGTTGCATGCTACAAGATTGATTGTTGGTGCTAATACTTTCCATAAATTTTGAAAGCTGGCACTTGTGCCTTATAGCCAAACCCTAAATCTTAAACCCTCAAGCCCAGAATAAATAGAAATTGTACCCTAAAGCCTACACCCTAAACCTTAAACCCTAAACCCTACTCCGTCCAAAACCGCCCAAAACTCCGAACATGAACCCTATACAGTTTCTATAAACCCTAAACCTTAATTTGCACTCAAAAGGCGTGACCAAAAACAAACTTAATTTGCAGCCCTGAAGCCCTGACTGCTTTATGGTTGCGGGTCCAGCTGTGCGGCACCTTTTCCTGGCACATGTTCCAGGGTGTAGGGTTTAGGGGTTTAGGTTTTAGGGAGTAGGATTTGGGGTTTAGGGGTCCTAGGTGGAGGTGCCTCAAGGAGGGTTTAGGCGGGCTGAAGGGTTTTTAATTAGGAGGGACCCCTGTGAATCTGTTCCCTGCTGTACAGCCTCTGTGCAGAGCTTACAGCATCTTTGTATTCCACTTTAAACCCTAAAGCCTAAGCCCTAAAATCCGCACTTGCTGCTGGCTTTTAAGTCCCAAGCCTTGCGCTTGAGAAATATTTCCGGACAACTTTGGGCTCAAGACTTTCTTTTTCCTACCCATTGGGGTTATTTTGGGATAATGGGAAATAAGATGGAAACTACTACAATTATGTGGTATATTGGGGTTATATAGGGGTAATGGGAAAGAAAATGGAAAGGCTGAATTCTGTGGTTCAGGGTAGGGGACTCAGCGCACCGTCCTCTCCTCTCGACATTAAGTACTTCAACCCCTTGGCGGCCGCGCAGGATGCAAGCGAACACTTTGGGATCTTCTTGTCTGTCATGTTTCTGCCCCCTTCCCCTGAAGCTTAATCCCTGTATAGTCTCCGTATAATCCGTATATAATGTAGAGACTGTATAGTCCCTCTATAACATATTCCCTTATTCCCTCCAGCAAGAGAAGGACTGGACGCTGGGTCGTCCTCGACGCCGAGCGCGAAGCCAAGATGTGGCCGATGTCGCAGCAGGAGCCAGCGAGGGCAAGACCCCAGATAGCTTTTGGCGAGCTATAAGTGATTATGTTTAGGGTTTAGGGTTTAGGAAAGGAAATGCAAGCCTTATACAATCCCTATATAACATACTCCCTTATTCCTGCTAACCCTCAGTAAGTTAAAGTGTAGAAGGGCAGCAGCAAAGAGTCCAATGACAGCCCGTAGATTGCAACCGTTGATGGCGGCGGGAACTCCTGTGTGGATGGAGGAAATCTTGCACCACCTGCTTGGAGGGCTCCTTCCATCCACTGTATGGCCCACGCAAGAGTTGCAGGAAATGCCACAAACTCTGGGACCCAGGCACGTCTCAGATACCTTGCAGGATGCAGATTTTTTGTACTTGCATTGTGGTTGCACGTGCCATTATTTTTTCTTTTTATCCCCAACCCCCCCAACCCTCTACGTCCACCGATAGGCCTCCTTGATCCGTATGTAAGCCCTTGACAGCGACTACAGCTCTGAATAGCTCAGAAGTTGTATCGATCTGTCCCTCAATTCCTCGAACCTTTCCTTGTGCTGATAATGCCGCATGCCCGGATAGTTCCTAGCATGAATCCAACACATGTTCGAAGCCCGATCAGAATGTCTAGCACAGCTAGGACATTATAGTCTAAACTCCCAGTATCTCCCCTTAATACCTCTATCATACTCCCCTATATAATCCC
>CAJNIZ010006912.1:0-16925 GCA_905231905.1 Symbiodinium pilosum | reverse complement strand
AAGCCCTCTGTGAGCTACACTCAGAGCAACTCAGAAAAAAGGAGAGTGCTACTCTTGTGCTTGTTGTAGTAGGTCTTGGACAGGACCAGTGCAACCACGCAGAACTTACAAAGGTTGACTAGCTTAACTAAAGGAAGTGGTCCTTACTTCTATTCGTTTAATTTGTGTGAAGTCGTTGAAAAGCCACACGGTCGTTGGGACAATTCGACGCTCAATTTCCCGTTGCTTTTAACAACTGGGTTCTCCGGTTTTTTAAAGTATTTGCATGATTCCCACTACGAGATAGCGTTCGCGATGCACTGGTGCACAGGGAATCTCTGACATTTGTTTTTACATCCTCATTCCTTACATAACAAAGTTTTGATTACAACATTGGACGAAAAGTTTAAAGACAAAATGTAGTAGGTAGACTGAAGATGCTATGGACGTCATGGAGGATATCTCGCAGCATGTACATGGAAACCTGTTGATGTGAGGAACGGGCATCCACATTAGCACAGGTTGATGGACTTGATCAAACTTCAAAAAATAGATAGTTACCACAGATCATGATTCTTTGTCTCTAAAATATTTTGGAAAAGTGACGAAGGCTTAAGGGAAATCCCACATATGGGGACTTTGCAGTAGGACACATTGCGGACCACATAGTCAGCTGTAAGGAGGCCCCAGGACATTTCAGGGAGTTGTTCCTTACGGGTTTCCGTGCGTGCGGCCCCCTTCAAGTGACCAAACACAGGAAGTCTCATAATGGAAAACGAAAAACCCCAACAATACAACACAAAGCCAGCAAACAATACCAATCAAGAAAAAAAACAATACCAAAAACACAAGACCAACAAAAACAAAAAACAAACGACACCAAAACAGTATTTCCAAACCTTTGTTGGAAAATTGGTAACCACGTGGGCTTTTTTTGGAGAGTCACCAATTATGTTTTCGTGGTTTTTTGTATTAGTATCCGTATTATTTTTTTCTTTTTCTTCATTGTATTGGTTTTGGGTTTGTGTGGCTTTACTAAGATTACCTACGGCCTTTGTTGCTATATTCATGAATACACATAGCATATATAAAGAAAAAACAAGACGTGTTGGTTGAGATCCGTACGTGCCAGAAAAACATTTACACATAACAGTATTGATCCCGCTTTTATCCAAAAAATTCTGAACAGTTATTGATTGGAACTTAAACCTGAATTGCTTTGCATGTTGAGTTGGTTCAGGGAGCCCTATGTGCATTGTCTTTGGCTGTTTGTGCATGTTGGCTCAGGCTTAGCAGCGGTCGCAGATTCCTGTTCTTCTCTGGTTTACCCATGGCGTTTGTTACGAAGAAAGACTCGGGCGTGAAGACCGTAGTCAAGGACCGTTTGGGTTTGCTGTGGGTTGCGAATTCCAGCGAAACATGCAAAGCGGTCTTTCCTGAGCAAGGGGCCATAGCAAAACAAAAATTACAAGTAGATCTTCAGCTTTGTTTTTACCCATTGCAGGGAGCGTGCATGCATCAGAGCCACAGACACAGATTATCTAAACAGGAAGGGTGCCAGCCACCGTTGAGCAACATTCTCCTATACAATTTGTCCTAAGTCAGACCGATAGGCGGTGGTTAGATAGAGTTTCCCGAACATGCAATGCAGGAAATGTGCAAATTATCATCATGTTAGCCAACCCATGACCTCAACATGGTTTCCAAGAGTATTCGGGGGGCATGAAGGGAAAGTCAACACGTCCGGCACAGTTTCCCATGGCTCCAAACACTAGAGCGTTGGTTTTTATAGGAGGCGAATCCGGACGATGTTTTTTAAGCCAAATTGTATCCGGAGTCTGTGTTGCAAGGGGAGGGATGTCATCAAAATTGTTTAGACATTCTAGCCCGAGCACTGGGCTCCCGTTGCTTGCAGGGCTGTACAGCCTCAAATTTTCAGGGTAGTGTGCTGACAAATTCACACATCTTTTCATTATTGGCCATTCTCGTGTAAAGGACAGTATTAGGGGAGGAATCACCGAAGACACCCGAAGATAATACTTTCATCAGTATGGGAGGTTCTTGATGTTGGAAGTACGGGGCAAAATGGAAGGTGTTGGTAGGTTCTGAGCCCCAAAAACGACGTACCAATAGGCTCAAGCCTCATATTGGTTGGCTATGCTTGAACGAATCTTTCCCAGCATTTGGTTCGTGTTAAACATGCAGGTAGTTCGAAGAAGGACCCCCATATGGAAGCAGATCTGCATCTCGCTTGCCAGGGCTTCCTCACCGGAGGCACACAAGCGGCCATCACCTATCCTACAGAGCACCCAAGCACAAAGCGATGCGGGTGGCGGGCCAGATTTCGTCTTCCAGCAGTTGCTATGTTCTTGGTGCTGTCTTTGTTTTTTACAATTTTCTCCGCTACGTGGGGATCCCATAAGGTCCGGGATCATGCATGCACGGCTTGATGAACTTGGGGGGATTCCGGAGGTGCGAAGATGGCGAAGATAATGGGTGGCTTCCTTAGGCTTCAAAATAGGAATCTTCATTTTTCTGGCATAAAAACATCAAACGCTTTTTGAGTTGTGGGGCATAGCCTTTCCGGCTGAGATGTGGTGTCAAGGCCAGTCCGGAAGCTTTAGATTTCATGTTCGTATGGAAAGTTGCAACGTTGCAAGGCTTGTAGGCTGCCATTTGCCATGTTTTGTGTTCAGGGTTGGGAGGGTTTGGCGGTGGAACCAGGTCGATCTGAGCACTCGTAGCGCCATTTCAGGGTTGGAACGGCAAACTCAAAGCGTACAGTACCATTCAGATCAATTTGACCTCCAATGTCAGTCTCTGAATTCAGCCTTTCAGCTACATGTGCAAGTTTCTGAAGATGTTTTCATTCAGTCAACTTGAAAGGTTGGAATGAACATCTTGGGTCTTAGATGAGTTCCTTTTGCCTGTGAAGGGTTCCCATGTGGCTTCTTAAGCCTTAACCTAAAGCCCGATATCTTGAGGGAACTGTAGTGGAAATCTTGGTGCTGTAGAAAGAGATTTGGGACTTGATCCGAGAACATCGGCCATTGTAGCTGATTGTAACGGCTCCAGCGCTCTTGCTGTCACCAGCTCTCACCAGGTTCTGTAAGGATTTTAGGTTATCACCTCACACCCGCCAAGCCAAGGTACGTGAAGACGCAGCTGCAGTTGCAGTCGAACCTTGGAAATAGGTAGCCCCTTGATAGAGGGTCTGCGGGATAGACGACCTGGAAATTTAACCGCAAACACCAAAGTCTTGTCAACAACACACGGTAGACTTGTCAGAGCTCTTTGACAGCGGGATTGAGGGCTAGAGAACCTTGCGGTAAGCCCTTCAAGCTCAAGGCAAGGCAGCGAAGGTTAGGGTGTGGGTTAGGGTGCGTTAGGTATGCTTCTGCAGGGGAGCCGTTTGGGCCTGCCCCTCTCCTTGGGAAAACGTAACTCTCATCGCTGAACTCCAACAAAACAGCGTTGTCTGTCGTGGTTTCTGTGCCTGACCCCTGTATACCCTTGCCAAAGACCCGAGACATGGGTTCAAAGCATGCTGTAGAATTTGGCATGGCTGTGAGGTTCAGGCGAAGTTTCGGGGTCAAATTTAGTTTCCATGCGTGTAGATTCGAATTCAGGCCTGTCTGCCACAAAGCGAAAAAAGCTCGAAAGCTGCTTTCCAGGAAAGGCGCTGACCCCACAGACCTTAAAACCTAAACCTTGCCAAGGAAGACCAACCCTGAATATGCCGGAATCATGGACTGCGCGAAGAAGACCATGGAGCAGCATCTGAGCTTTGATTTATCGGGCAGCTAATATGTCAGCTTTGGCCAAGTTTAGGAAGTACAGGCCCCAAGAACGAGTTTCGGCTTTTTCATGTCCGTGTTGTTCTTGCCAACTTTTTTGTTAAAATTGTTTTCTGGTGAGCAGTGTTGGTCTAGGTGGTTGTCACGTGTGAACAGAACAGCCTGAAGACCCTTTTGCAGGAAAAGATCTCAAGCTGAAAGGCAACATGCTGCGGAAGCTTTGAAGTGCAGAACGTCCCTCGCACATCTTGACGACCCCGAAGACTCATGGACAAATAGAACACCATCAGTCTAGGTTGCTGAGGCGATGGACATTTTTTTAGGACAACCTGTCCAGCTCGTCAAGACTCTCTAGACTGCCTCCATCAGTTTTGTGTTTAAGAGATTTGGGTTTTCTCTCATGGTGGGTTCTCCTCTCCCGAGACCAGAACAGCAGAAGCTGCAAGCCCTAAACTTGAAACCCTAAACTCTTGACTCTAAGCTACAAACTCCAAACTCTGAACTGCTAAACTCCAAATCCCAAACCCTTACCACTAACAACCCTAAGCCCTATAGGTCTTATGAGCCCTCCTGAAACCATATTTGCAGGCATGGCGTGAAGGGCCTGTACCGAGGGGCTGGCGTCGGGAACCCATCGCAGGGAAAACAGGGTTTTACCTGTTATGTAGTGGTGATGTTTCCGTATTCAGGGTACAGGGATCTGTGTCTGTGGTTTTTTAAAGTGTAGAGGTCTCTTTTTTGGGGTACCTATCGTGAGAGTTATTGTTTGTTGGGGTCGATATGTGAACACAGGGTTGGGGTTCTAAGGCGAGGAAGGTTGCTGAAGGATACCGCCGATCGTAGGAATCTGAGTGGTTTTGGTTGCAGTCGAGGCATAACCCTGCACCGGAGAATCTCTTCAGTGGTTTTGGTGAGACCCTGGGTTGCTGTCATGTTTGTATGCACCCCCTTCGTCATAAAACTCGACTCCTCCAGATCCCTTTTGGGAGATTTTACCTGCGCTGCTGTCCGGGGTAATAAGCCTTGCTGAAAACTATGCAACCCCCGTCGTTGAAGCTTGATTTCAGTTGAGTTTGCATCCCATTTAAGGTATGGGTATGAATTAAGATTCGGGTCGGCCTATTTGAGCCGCGGCCTGTATAGTCCTCACCGTACCCAAGAGGAGCACATGAGTTTGGCAACCTCGCCCTTTCCGAAATGCCGGGTTCTCATTGCCGGGTGCTATATCGCCGTAAGTTTACCTCTCAGGGGGCCAAACGCAGCAAGCCCTCCGCCATCCACCCTGAAACGGCTCAGCCAGAACCACCAAAGTCCCAACAGCCTGGGTACCGCGATCCAAGGTGCGAATCATCGGTGCAGGCTTTCAGCAAATGTGCAGGCAGATGATATCCTGGTAGTTTTGACTTCGTTTTTGCTTGGCACGAGGCTCTCCCTTGGATTGTACGGATTTTACCATAGAGAACAAGATGATATACTCTTTATGTTGTACCGGTTTTTAAGAAGAATCCAATCTGGCCTCGTTCAGCCATGCATTCTCATGTAGAGATAGCAGCAAGAATTCGATGCTTGAGGGAGCAGGTGGGCAGGTCTCCGATTTCTGCTTGTTGCTGACACAGACGATGCTAAATGTGACCGGCCAAACCCTGAGCCCTAAACCCTAGACCACTCTGGACATTTTGAACCCCACGCGCCACTTGCAGGCTTGTACTGTCAGTCCCGTCATCTTTTCATTTTGTTGCAAAGGCGTAGGTAAGAAGAGTACACCTTCCTTAGGCTTCCTGCATGTTACAAGATCAACAGGTTCTTTGTGGTTGCACCATCCAGGATAATGTCACGCGTGAGCTGTAGCGTCCACTCGGGTATTCGCAGTATAAATCATGGTCTCTCATGTTGGGTCCCTTTTGGCGGTTCCAGTTCAAAGGAAGGTTTCCCTATCCTAAATTCAGAGCCATCCAGTGGCTCAACAGCCCCACTGCCTTCCGAACTTCCCACTCAAACTGACTAAGTCCTGGAGACTCGTTCTGTTAGTCAAACTCAAGGTCTTCCTATGCATTCCGAAGCTGAATTCAAGCCTTCAAAAGCATAAAGCCTAGACCCTAAACCGCTACAAATTTCCTACACCATCCCCATGCAATCCTAGCTTGTAGATGTTTAGAACATCATGGTGTCTGCAACTAAAGTTTCGTACCCTGGCTGCACCAGGTGGGGCGCCTACACCAACCTGACGCAAGTTTTCCGAGACGAGAAGACAGGCTGAGTTCAAGACGAAACTAAGCAGGTTAGTTCTGAGCTTTTACGGGTTTAGGTTAGGGTTTTGGGGTTGATAGTCTTCAGAGCACTTCTCCTGAGGTCGTGAGGATTCCTTTTTTTGCGTGTTTTTTCCGTGCCTGAGAGCTGCCCCATTATATATGCGGGCAGCTCATGGACAGGTCCCGTTGATCGCGTTTGCCGCTGATGCATGACGCCGGCATCGCCTGTAAACCTCCAGTCATCGTGATTGGTCCATGCACTTTGTGAGCAGATAAGTTTAACAACATTTGCATGGCTGGCACTGGTTGAGGTGCCTGAAAGTCTCACACTCATGGCAGTGGGTTTAGGATTTTTTCGTGCAACTCCAAGTCGTGACCATCTAAAGCTAGATTCCTGATCCCGAAAAATGAATCCTTAGCCATATGGCAGGTTAACAGGGCTGGAAATAGACTGAACTGTACTGATTCCTGTCGTGCTGGCAGCAGAGGCGTTTGCTAGACACAACCTATATGGAGGGTCAGAGCATTTGCGAAGTACAGGACAGTAAGCTTGATTCGATATGTGGTTGCTCAACTACCCCGTGCTCAGTACTGTCATACTTTTCGCTACTGCTACATGTTTGAGTATACGCGGTTTGTCTCATTCTTACTACTCTCATTTTGATCATGGTCTGTGTGCCTCCCGCTTCCAAATTGCGGCACAGCAGGCAAGCTCAGCCAGTCGATGAATGTGATCTGCGGACTTGGCGCTGGGATTTGCGAAGCTGTCTTTGCAGTCACACCGGTGGAGAGCCTTGTAGGAGCAGTTTGAGGGCTCTATGAGATCTCAGTTGCGCTTTTGTGGGGCTTGCGGTTGGAGGGGTCCATATATCGGAGCTCTAATGTAGAGGAACGTACGAGTCGGATGAGTGGTTTGCCCGGGTGCCAAGGTTTGTAAGGGTTTCAGGATAGCCAGAGTTCAGGTTCCATTGTCGGGAAAATGATGATTCCATTGTATAGGTCCAAAGGCCTGTTTTTCCAAAGAAGCATGGAACTCCATCAATTCGGGGAGCTATTGAGCTATTGCTGGCCTAGGGTAGCATGTTTACTCGCGGCAGAGTACAGGCTTAGGGTTAAGGATTGAGGCCCTGCCTTGAAAAAGGTTGAGGGTTTGCGTCAGGATTTGGGGTTTAAGCCTTTCCGGGCGCGGGGCACGGGCTCAGAGTTAGGCTTCAGGATTCAATGTTTCAGGAAGAGTGGGGGCTTATGACTACACTACTGCCCGGAAACAAGCATGCAAGGCCAAAAGAGGCCGCACCAAACCTGCTACGGCGAAAATTGCCGAGGGATGTGGGGATGGTTTGACATCAAGGTGCAGGATGGTCAGAGGATTTCAGAGCGATAAGGCCTTAGGGGTTTGCCACGGTTTGGGCTTTAGACCTAAGATCTCCTCGCTTTGTGGTTACACGCCTGTGCTAGCTATTGCTGTAGTTTTTTTGCTGAAGCTCGGGTAACATGTGCTAAAGCTGTATGATTTGTTCTTCAAGCCCCAAGCCTCGAGGCTAGGAATCCCAAACCTAAGCCCTCAAGCCCCGAAGCATTGAACTCTTCAGGCCTGAGCCCTGGTTTAAATTGCGGATCATCCGAGGACCGTCAAGACCCGTGTCACGGACGACCAGCGTAGGGGTACTGGCAACTACAAGGCTGGATTTTGGGAATAGGGGAATTTCGTAAAACATTCTTGACACAATCCTTCAGTGGGAACCCTTACTGGCCTTATGATCTTCATGCCTAGGCTTAGGGTATTTAGGGTACCTCCTTATCTTTTTGGGAAATGCCAATATGGAGGTTGCTGGCTTTACAAGGACGGGATGCTTCAGGGTTTGTAAGTTGGCTGCTTCAGACCCCCCAAGCTTCATCCTGGTTTTGGAGACTCTTTTCAGCTTGGAGAAAGATCGTCTTGGGCGATTTGTTATGTTCACCTGTAGCTTTCCAGTATCCAAGAAAGGGGGCGTAATTTTTTTTTTTTTCGATTGGACTCTGGGAGTCTAGAAGTTTGGTTGATGTAGCATGTCTGCGGTTTGTGCAAAGATCCATGACGATAGTTCATGAGTCTTATGCAGACAGGAAATGCACGTTGCTAGCAATTTTGTGGTGTCATATGCTTGAAATGTCTCTCCGTCATTTGCTTGCTAAATAGGTTTGTTCTAATTCAGAACTTCCTGAAGTTCTTAGAGCCGAAGCAAGCAGTCAAAGGCGAGATTTGACCAAGTTCTTTGTCAGTACTGTACATGGTGCCAGGGCTTTTGAATCTTAAGTTGAAAGCTCAGCAACCAGTTAAGCAAAAGGATTATTCTTAGCTTAGTGGCTAGTGTCCGGATTTAGGGCTTTCAACTTGTCATTCGTGTTGTGACTAGTTGTTACCATGATCGCTGACCAGTTGCTAAGCCTTAAGGCCCCAAGAAGGTCACACAGAGCCCCTAGACATGCCTCAAAATGTGCTTAGTTTCAAGAAAGCAACCATTTTGGGTGTCCTGAGGTTCCTTTACCAGCTCTTAAATCCTGAAAAGGAAGTTTGAAACCAACATCATCACAGGCGCGTTTTGTTCAGCAGCAGTATAAGTAGCCCTAGTATCACCTCTACATAACAAGTATCAAACCATTCAAATGCTTGGAGCTCAGGGATCAGCTGATGCCATTGTCAGATCCTTAGCCTCCGGGCGGGGCGCAGTGCGACCATATGGATCACAAGAGGTCTTGAAACCTAGGTCGCCTTTCGGTATTGCGTACGGGTATGCAGGGCTGAAGGGTAGGCTTCAGTGTGTAGAGTCTAGGGTGCAGGGTTCTTGTACAGTTTTTGGTGAGACTTCAAACACAAGGAGTTGGTTCTAGAAATTCCCTGCTTTCTCGCACTCACTGACAGGGTTTCCCTTGTGCCAAGATTGCAGGCTTATGTTGGGGGGATGCTGGTTCCCAGGCGCAAGCTTATACAGTAGTGGTAGCACAATAGCTCAGCATGGCTATGGAATCCTCTCATACCCTAAGGACTTGGACCCCTTTCGCAGACCAAAAAGTCATAGCCAGGTAACACAACAACGATTTCCTAAATATCCTGGGCTTTGAGTAGCGGGCCTGTGCATGTTTGTGCACCATGTCTTTTCTTTTGAATTAGGAAGGGTTTTTTGGTGGCTTCCAGCACTAGTTGCAAGCTGGGTTGAGCACACTGCACCCTCAACCCCAGACTCTAAACCCTGAAGCAAATCCTAAGCCAGCAAGGTTAAGATTTTGCGGTCGGAGGGCCCCGTGGGTCTTTACCGAGGCGCCAAACCTTGCTCGGAGCTTTTTGACCTAAGGGCCTGCCCAAAAGCCATCGAAGTGAGCGTTTACACTGTAGGGTTAGGGTCTCAGGGCTTCACAACGGCATTTTTGAGGAAAGAGGGCAGGATGTCGATCCTGCTCAGGGTTGGAGGTTTGGGTTGGGGGTTTATGGATTAGGGTTTGTTGGTTTAGGTTTGGGCATTTTGGCGATAGGATGTCGGGCCACCTTGATGGGGAAGCAGGCTCTGTCGTGTTTTGTAGGGAGTGAGGTTATTGATTGATCTGCCATTTTTCTTGCAGGATGTATCCCATTTGCAGCTCAGATTTGTGAAGTGATGTGTGGAAAGTCCAGGTTGTATGACAGTGATTGTTTTTTGTTCTAGTTCAGGGTTCAGAGTTTCTCGCAAGAAGAATGTTTTCAGGACATTTAGGAACAGGTGGAGGGGTTTGAAAGGGTCTAGGACTTTCTTGAAGATCACATTTTGGCACTCGGTTTCCTTGATATGTCAGCACGTCTGCACAGGTGCTTTCCCCACCATCCTCAAGCAGGGAACGAACCAGGCGGTGCGCATGCCGCTCCAGGCATCGGCAGCTTGCAAAGTCTGTAGACTTCACGGATATTGTTTGCAATTGGGGTGAAGGCTTCACACTGACTGGTATGGGATTTCGGGATGCAGAACCTCAGGCTACTAAAGGGTGGCTGTCATGATGCTTCGAGCATGGTAGTGCAAAAATGGACTGAATCAACGATTGCTGACACTGATTAGGAGCTTGAGTCCCTTGACTAGTCTGTGTGTGGCAATTATAAAGGAGACATATGAGCTGTAGTCTAGCCAGGTTTATAAATGATTATATAGGTGACTACTACGGGTGTTATTAAGGGGGATAGTAGGAGTTAAGACCCTAAACCCTAAATCCTATAATGTGGGTTACTAAGGGGTATACATGGAGTTTAGACCCGGAACCCCAAATCCTTTAACAGGGGCTCTTTAAGGGGGATCCTAGGAGTTGAGACGATAGCTCACATATTATCTATCTGTCCTGCCGGGGTTCTGACGATCGTCCGGCTTGGAGGGCCTTGACACAGCAGGCAGAAAGGCTTGGCCCTTCTGCAGCAGTACTGAGGTTATCTTGGGGTTTTATTGGGGGTAATTTTGGGATGATGGAAAAGAAAATGGAAACTACTGTAATGGGTTCAGTCTTACATGTAGGGTGTACGGTTTAGGGTTTAGGGTAAGAAGTCCTGACGTGGTCAAACCCTAAACCGTTGGAGTTGCAAGATCCATCACGGGAAGCTTCGGGGTCTAGGGTCAGGTTCAGGGTTCTCTGTATTGCGGATTTCCGGCAGGTGCGGTGATTTGCAAGTATATGTGTCCATTGCATTCTCTCAGTTCGCCACAATGCAGGTTGCGATTTTTGGCGTGATCTCATTTGGCGATGAGTCTCAGAAACAGAATCCTCTTCTGCATCCCGGCTCGCCATGCGTAATCTTTTTTTCTGCGCGTCCTCGAGCTTTCCGGGTTGCTTATCCTAATCCCTAAACCCTAAGCCCTAAACCTTGGCGTGTGTAGGGACATGGCTCCAACCATGGACCCTAGGGATGGCGCTGAACCCCAGCCCCGACCACGCGAATACACATCTAAGGTTAAGGGCTCAGGCGTTAGTGTGGAGATTTTGGGTTTATTAAGGGTTGAGGTTTCAGGGTTCAGGATTCAGGGTGCAGAGTTTAGGGGGCAACTCTCAAGATTCTTGTGGAAGACCATTTACGCAGTATTTGATACAGGGTCTCGACATGTTTCAATCAAAATTGTGCATCCCGCTGTCTAGGATCACCAGGACAAGGACTGTCCTGTACTTCATAACAGGGGGGGTGCATGGTGCCCATTCTTTGATATTTCAACCTAAGCCTCAAAGCCCGAACCTTAAGTTGTAGAACCTCAGGAACTTTTGGCCATAGCCTAATCCGTACATCCTAAACTGCGAGAATTCTGAACTCCAAACCTGCAAGTCTAGTTCTACATCCTTCACCCGTGATCCTCACGTTCGAAGCACGCAGCCGGTCTGGTCCACACTTAAAAAGCAAGGCAAAGCCCTGGAATCCCTGTAGGTCGTTCATACATTCATATATGCGGATATTGATATATGTGTATAGTTCTTTTTCTTCACCTTGCTACCATCAGCGGAGACCTTTGAAAGCAAGATGAAGGCCACTGACAAAAATGGTTTGCTGTTGTAGTAGCTTGAATTTAGTTGTCACTTCAAGGACCCTCTTGTGTTTTGGATATGTGGTAGCTCATCCCGATGTAACTCATCCCTAGAACCCATCACAGATTTAAAGGGAACAGGTTTATGGTAACTTAGTTCGACCTCTTCAAGCTGCCATCTCACCCCCCAATATAATTCCACTTTCCATTTCATTTTCCTTTTCTCTTCCATTTGATTGTCTATCATTGTGATATAAACCCTAAACGCCATGTAAATCTTATTTAACCCAGAAGAAGCTGCAGGAACGGAGCCGCCGGCTTCCTTGCCGGCTGCGGCTCAGTTTTGCTGACTCAGCCTCAGGCCACAGTGTTTAGCACCTTAGGAGGCTTGACCGGCAGCATGATGAGAGACAGCGCTTCATTGGGATCATAGAGCAATTGTGTGTTGACGGTCGAGGGCAGTGAAGGGGTTTTCGCAGGCGTAAGCTGGAGCTTGATTCCTTGTTTTGGGCTGCGTGAAGATCGAGTATGTCTCCACAGCCTCCGACCTCAAAGCTGCGGTTTAGGGTAAACTCAGAAGAACACAGCTTTCCTGCATGTTGGTATTGCGTTTCAATGCTAGGGGGAGAGAGGTGCGGTGCTGAGAGGCAAATGTTGCCAGCAGTTTTAAGGGAAGCTGTCTTATTGTTATCATGCTCATTCTTCACGTGCACTGACACGAGACCTGTTAGGGGCCAAGGCGGCCGTAGAGCAATGTGTGCGCAGTTTCATTTCCTTGCAGGCACAGGTCGTTGTGGCTCATTTGGCGAGTTGCTGTAGGTGCTTGCCTGACGCCCACGAATGCCTAGATCCTTGACCCTAAGTTCTCCTGGTTGCTTGTTCAAACTGCGTAGTAGCAGTTGCACTTATCATGAGGGGTAGCGCTGCTGGGCATGAGTGTATCGACTGTAGTGCTGTTTCGCCATGATGGCAACGGCATCTTGATTTTTCAAAGGTCCTACCTATTAGCCGATGAGAATTTGGATTCATATCCTAGTGCCCGGCCAGGACTGCGTGAAGTCCCGCATGCAGGGAGAAGCCGCAAAGGACACGCAACACAAGCGATGAAGTGGACGATGTATCAGCAGCTTCCTCGAACGCCATGGGGGAAGTGTTGCTCAATAAAGAAGATCTGTTTCTGTATAGAGACCTTTGTCAATGTGCCAGCAGGTTAACTGTGACGTCAATATTGTCCAGCTTATGCAGAGCTGCCTTTCTCATTGTAGCCTTGTCATGTATAGTCCACTCGTGAAAAATTGGGCTGGGTGCTGACATTGCCAGTTCAGCATCATTTTGTGGCAGGTCAAAGGTTGATGCATGTCTCGCATTTCCTTACTGCATCAATGTGCTGTCCTTTGAGCCCTCTGGTGTTCTCATTGCAGGAGCTCTATTCCGGAACTCTTGATTGCGCGTGCCGTGGATGCACATGTAAGCCCCGAAATGCATTCTAAAGAACACAAATCCCAGTCCAACTCGCAATTTTCAAGCCCCTGACCTCAGCCTCAGCAGGTCTATGTACTTCCTAAATCATGCCGATGGAATGTCTCAGGTTGCATACCTTGCATTGAACTTGTCTGCTATCCCTTAGCCCTACGACCACGCCTCTGCATAGCCCCTGCTTCTGCCCAGATGAAAATCCATTTGTTCTTGTATGGTGTTCTTCTTTTATCAGGAAGGTGTTGGGCTCCACATCGTTTTATGGGACGACTGCCAGGTGCAATAGAGACGATCGTCAGGTCACAACAGAACGCCCACTTCCTTATGAATGTAAATTGTGACTGGGGCGCATAAATGTCGAGCAGTTTCGCTTTACATTTAGGAGCTCCTGATTTGTGTTGCGGCTCTTGAATGGGTTCGACAGGGGTAGAACCGGCGGCAGGCGCTTGCTAAGGCAAAACACTCCAGGCCCAAAGCACACCTCTGAGCCAAACATCCCACCGAAGCGCACCTTCAAGCGCCAAACACCTCTCTAAGCAAAATGTCGCACTCTAAGGCGCATTTTTAAGCCTGCTTGAAAACAGCTCCCGTAGATCTGGGCCCGTCAACAGCTGTAAAGCCATCAAACCTCCACCTCCTGGGCCCATTCAGGCAAAAGATGCTCAGAACTGAGGGGCCTGCAGCCTTCTTCTCCGGTGCGATCCCCCGCTGTGTCCAGGTGCGCTAGTTGTGATGCTGTGACGTTTGGGATTTTCGAGCAGTTTTCTAACCATTTCCGACGACTGTGGGGATTCGATGCTGTTTGGGTTTCAGGCTTCAGGAATCAGACGGTACACGTTCAGAATTTTTGCAGCCTCGTGATTAACAATTTTGACAAATGCTGCTGCCTCTTAGCTTTCGGATGCTCGCTCACCCCTGGTTTTCGGAGGCCCGGGCTGAATCAGGTTATGACAAGGCCAAACTGGGGATGTGGGCCCAATTAATAAACGGTCGGGCTCAAGTGCTGGTGGTTTTCTGTGTATCTGGTGTTGGCCGCGGGGTCACTGACGATTTCAGGGAGGAAGAGGTCGAAAAGGGGCCGCGGGAGTTTTTGAAAATTGCAGTGGCTCAGCGCAATTTCGGCTATGCTTCCAGCAACTTGGTATAGACTCTCTGAGCTACGTACCTCACTGCGGAAATTACACGACGTTTAGCTGCCAAGGCAAAATGACAGCCGGAAAGTCTTTGACAGCCGCATGTAGGGATGCATCTCGACTTGCCTAAGGGTTGTTGCCTGCACTAGAAGCCCTGAGACTAAAAACAGAAGACCAATATCCCAAGCCCGTCCTAAGCCCTTGGGCCCTGAACTCAGCTTCTCAAATTTGACACGTCCAACTCTCTATCCCTCACGCTTGTGACCCAGACCAAGAGATTGGAAGATACCACGGGGTTTACAAAGAAGAGGGGAACGTAATAAATGCTCTCCTGCAACAGTTTCGCGGCAAAAAGAAATCATGTTTTGCTTACTAGGTAGAATGCCAGATCTACATCTTACAGTTTAAACCCCAGACCACAGGACCCAAGTTTGTGAACGCATTCAAAACCAAGCCCTTAACCCTAAATCCTAAAATCCGAACCCTAAGCCACAGACCTTAAACCCCACTTCCTAAACTTGAAACCCTAGACCCTAAACACTAAACCGGAAACCCTAAACTTCGAGAGTTGTCTAGGTGGGAATGACCAGTGGAATCAGCTTTGCTCTCTTCCCCGTGATCAGCCCTTGGGCTCGGAAAGGTTTGCTGTGTTTGGGGGTTTAGGTTTCGTGTTGTTGCAAAGCCTTTGCTGCAGTCAAGCTCTCCTGGTCGCAAAGTCTTTGGTAGATTCAAGGCGTTCGGTGTTCCATATGTAAAGTTTAATGGCCTGGGTTATCTCATTTTGAGGAGCGAGGGATCCAGGATTTTGAGCTCACTGGTTAAGGACTGACCAGCATCTGACAAGGAATTATTGAACTCAGACTCAAAGCCGCGTTAACAGCTTGTAGTCTTCCGAATTACCTTCATCCCTGCTGGCAGGGCAAGTAGACAGCCAGGCAAGGTGTTAGGAGCTTCCCTGTACCTCTACACCAGAAAAAGAGTGTGTTGTAGGTCGTGTGAAGCCCGGAGAAATCCCTGTACTGGGTGAGCTTCTTTGGTTAATTACATGCATTTGGATACGAGCTTGTTGTTTCTTTCTGGGGATTCACATAAGAGGACTCCACCGATGTGGCTTTGTCCCATATACAGTCCTTATACAATCAGTAAATGACCCGTATTCAATCCCCAACTGATCCCTTCAGCCTTTTTGCGCGGGTCCAGGCAAGTTGCTCAACATGGTGATGTAATGCTGTGCCTGAGTGCGTAGGACCGAAAAAGCATTTTGCTAGACCTTTTAAGAAATTCTCGCTGCTATTCAGGCGGCATTTTTGATTTAGTTGTACATTTCCTTGATATGAAACCATTAATCGCATCAAAGTCCTTAACTGACACTTCACCTGAAGTTAGTGTTGGGAAGGCTTCTGCCTTCCGCTCCATGTTTCCGCCTCGCCAAAAGTGTGAAGGGTGTTTGAGAGGAGCGAGGAGGTTCCGATACCTTGCTTTTGAGTATTCAAGCGCCCAGACAAAGTTGGGGCGTTCCTCACGCGTGCTGTGCAGGGGTTGCAGCATCTTCAAGGCAATACCGACAGAAGCACGTATGCAAGCTGGACGTACTGTGTCTATTGCGCGGTTGTCTTTGCACAAACACTGGGACCCTTGAACCTTAACGCTGCGAAGTTTGGTTCTGTGCTATTCCTTCGGCAAGCATAGGATTAGTGAAGCCTGCTCACCGTTGCCTTCACACATGTAATAATGCGAATGCCATCGCTGCTAACTGCGGTCCCTGATGTTCAAGATTGTTCATGTTCCGTGACCATGCTTTTGCTATTTCATGAGCATGGTTTAAGGCTCAAGCATCAGGCATCCGTTAGCGAAGCAGTTTAGGATTTTCGTCTTGGCCTGGCTGAAAATGTGACCTGTATCAGTCAAAACTTTGCATGCAAACTTGAAGAAGGCCTATGCACAAGCAATCCTTGGCAGGAGCTCCTGCGACTACGTGCGAGATGGACATGAAATCCACTATCGTGTGATTCCTTGGCATGAACCTTTTCAGCATGTAGGAGTTTCAAGAAAGAACCTGAGTGTCTTCACTGGGCTTTTCTTCAGAGTCCGCACTGGTGATGGCTTCGCCCGTGTCGGCGGCCCTTCTGCTGGAGGCTGAAGCTTCATGTCTTCAAGGGTTCGGAGTTTTTGGGTTTAAGGGTTCAGGGGTCTGGTTGTTATTGGATTTAGGTTTTCAGGTAGGCAAAAAAGTGTGAATTCCCTTGAGGTCCGACTTGCACAGTTTCCCCCCTGCATCTTGCAGGTGTGCATGACAGATGGAAAAAACACAAAGTGGCCAACGAGATCCACTAGGTGTTCGCCTATGCACATTCCAATTCAAGAAACATTCGACATACCCAAGAGGCATGCCCATACAAAAAAGTGAAGGTGTATGTCTCATTTCCTCTTGCATCCTCCTTTCTTGGGGGCCCTTCAAAGTCAAGGGGTATGGGTTTGGGGCAGTATGCTGAATAGTTCTTAGGTTAATTTTATTTGCATGTTTGTAGGCGTGCCCAGAAGGATCGTGTAAGCGCCTGTAGGCATGGTTACTTGACATGCTGGTTCATAAAGAATGCTGCGAATGCCGTGCTCTGTCGTGTGTGGTTCCGCACTTCGGACACGGGTATGCTGGCCAGACAACTCGAACCCAACTCCGCTGTCATTAGCCCGACCCGCCTCTGCCGGGATTCAATCAAATCATGGGAAAGTAGGCGTGAAGAAATCCACTTGTGCTGGACATGTTCAGTGAGATTCTGAGCACGTTCCCTT
>CAJNIZ010006911.1:0-16927 GCA_905231905.1 Symbiodinium pilosum | reverse complement strand
CTGCACCCTAAATTCTAAACCCCAATCCATCCTGAGTAGAGCTTATAAAATTCCCATAATCCCCTAGATAACCCCCATATATCCCCTAAGCCCTAATCCTTGGAGAGCGTTGAGGCTCAGTGCGGCTTAGTTCCGGATCAGCGGTTCAGCTTCTATGATCACGTGCACACAACTGGCCGTGGCCCCGGCAAGGGTATATTATAGCAATATTGGGATAAGTTAGGGTAATGCAGGTTATGTAGGGATAATGGAAAAGAAGATGGAAACTACTATATAGTATGTTATAGTACAACTGGCCATGCCCCTGGGAAATTTCCTTGGCTCTTGTTATTCGTAGTGGTGATTAATGGGCAGGGGAGAAGACAATGAAAGCTGCTGTGATCATCTAGCAATTAGTGTTGAAGGCTTAAGGTGAGAGAGTAGGGACGTGAATCTGCAAAGTTGTCAATAGTCCTCATGTTCACCCCCTCACTTCTCCGTGAGGGATCCTTTGGAAGATGCACTCCGCCATTCCCCACGGGACAAGTTTCTGCTGGTTTGGCGGGCAGTCGGAGTTTGAATAGGTTTGGGAGCAGTCAAGGTTTGAGTAAAATCCGGCAATGGATGCAATCACCATCGAGAAGTTTTCATGTACCCAAAACCCTAAACCCTAAACCCTAATCCAGCTTTACATAACGCACCGCAGCCAATAGCCCTAGGCCGCTGGCGTCCCCAAAGGCATGGACTTGACATCATTCTCCCAAAGGGTTTAGGGGTTTAGGGTTTAGGGTTTAGGGTTCATGTAGGTATATGGTATATATATACGTAAGCGCAAAGGCGTTCCCATATACGTACTTCAAGGCCCAAGTATCTACCACATAGCTACATGGACCCTTTGGGCGTGTGAAAAATGAGAACTGGCCATTTGCTGAAGCTCCACAGCTGTTCTTGCGAATTGGGACTGGATGATATTGCATGTACACAGGGTTTATATGGATGTTTCCCAACATTAGGGGTACTATTGTTGAGGGTCCCCATAATAAGGACTGTAGTATATTAGGGTTTGTATTCGTGTACCCTAATTAGGTGAAGCTACCATATGGTTTATGTAAGAGGATGTCTTCAAGTAACCCCGGCAACAAGCAGCAAGAAGGCGGATGCTTTGACGGTCCCCCTAAGTTGTTTTTAAAAACTCCCGTACGTGCCAATTGGCATTTCATTGTGCCTTTTCCTGCAGAGAGTGGCTAATGTTGGGAAAGGCCCAACAAGCGCTGACCGTCCAAACCCTAACCATAAAGCCTAAATCCCTTGACCTCTACACCCCCCAGACCCGTAAATCTTCAACCTGAACCCCACACTACTGGTCCATTTCAGGGGTTTAGCGTTTCCCTTTGGGTCAATTTAATATATCCTAAACCCGACTCAGGGATGGACGTGAAGCAGCCCCTGCTGTGCACGGCCGCCTTGACCTTGAGCAAGGTGTGACAGCCTAGCCTGGGCATTAGGGTTTAGGGATTGCGTTTAAGGTTTAGGTACGGGGACTCGGGATGTTTTATGGTTTAGGGTTCTGAGGGGTTAGTTTCAAGGATTGAAAGTAGCAGAGTGGCTTAGTTGCCTATTAAGATGCGCGTACATTTTGCCCAAAAGACCTTCGGGACATCAGGGATGCATAAAAGTTGCTATCTTTCATGTCAAAAACAATACCCTAAGCAACCCGGAACTCTAAACCCTGTTTAGGGTTTAGGGTTTATATACCCATTTGAAAATTTCCCATATTGGAAGCCCAGGAGTCGAACCCCAAAAGGCCACTTCCATTCCCCCAACCCCTGACCCAAATCCCTGTTCTGTCCTGAGAGGCACGGCTTTTTATCTTGCCTTTTTGTCATCCTAGCTTCCTAATACAGTTGGTTTGTGCGGTGAAAGGAGTCTTCTTTACAGGCCTTAGAGTTTATATGCTCCTATGTAATCCCTTTCAAGGGACCCCCTATTACAGCAGTACATCTTATACCTAACTCAGGGACGGGTAAAGTAGCAGTAACATCGTCATAGTCTTAGAACTGCCTTCAAGCTCTTGGACTGAGACCCCAAACATTCGCCCTGAAAACCCAGTCCCACAAAGCCCAGGAGAGCCCCAGGAGTCTTAGGGTAGTCGGGAGCCAGGTAGCTATGGGACGATACAGTGTACGCATGTACAGAGGAATCTGAAGAAGCAAGGTTGCTAGTTTGCCAAGGCCAACGTTACCTACATGTTGGACCTGTAATGCGGTCTAAACTTCGGGAGTTGTCTGCTACCAATGTGTTTCGAGTTACGGCACACTATTTGTCAAGCAAGTTTCTTTAGGCGTTGGAGTCTTGCCAAACCGGAACAGTAATTGCCCTTCACAAATCCCGACCATTTTTCATCATTCAGCCACTTTCCTGGGCCCTTGCGTTCTCAGCCAACAATCCCATAAACCAGAAAAATGTAGGGTGTATTGCTATGTTTTTGCTTGATCATTAAAAGGATTCCTAAAAGTAGCTACTCTGCATCCTCTGTAGGCAAACCTCAAAACGCGAAACGGCATAGCTGCCCCAGACAGGACATGACATTGAGAGACTATGCGCAGGGTGCATACCGAATGCGCGGCATAGGTGGGATCCTTGGTGGCCATCCTAGGTCAAGTTTGTGGTTTTTAGGGTTTATAGGGTGTCCAGAGCCTCAACATTGGGGTTGTTTTCAGAACGAATCCTAAGCCCTTTTAACATTAGCGTTGTTTCAGAAACTCATCTCCGGAGATCGGGCTGGGCGGCTGGACCAATCTCAAAGCGCAGGTCTGGGATAAGAAGGGTTGCAAAGCGGATACTTGACCGCGTTTGAGCTTGTGTCTTGGCTTTAGAGAGTTGACGTAGTAGAGGGTCTTAGTTTGATTTAATTGCGATCCATGGTTTGTAGGGTTCTTTTTGGCCTGATGATTTGTGACCCGTTACTTGCTGTGACCCCTCCCATGATGTAGGTTCGGAACTCGGTTTCGTTGGGCTAAAGACCACGGGTTGCGCTGAAACTCTATTTGAAACGCCATTTTGTACTTCTGGCCTGAGAAATGTCACTACTGTGGCCCAATTTGTAAAGGCACTCCAGTATTCGTTCTTTCTGCAAGATGCCAAATACTGCAGATTCATGATGTGGAGGGTGCTTAACTTATAGGCCTGCTCAGAGTCAATGCCTGATTTTAGGGCTCCAAAATGCCAGCCTTTCTTTAGTTACTTGGAGATCCATGGTACTTGCAACGGTTTCCAAGCCCAAAGCGAGACACAAACAAGGGCCCTAAAAACTTGGCATTGATATGAGAATCCATTAACATACCATGCGCGTACCCCATGAGAATCCCACCTACACAATGGGTAACCCGCGCGACTCGTACCTGTGAAATTGATTTTGGTCATTTTGCAGGGGGTCGTTTTATGGAGAGACTTGTTTCTGAAAATCCCAGGCTGGCTATTGTTCGTACGGAAGTTACATATGTAGGATAGATCGCTGTTGATTTCTTTGGTTGTGATAGTCATTGTGTAAGGAGGTATGTCTGGCATTTTATTTTTGTGTTTGGTGTGGGGGGTGTCAGGCAAGGCGCTCTATACGCCTGAAGGGGTTTACAGATGGTCTAACATAATATCTTCAAAAATCAAAAGGGTACGTTGCGTAGGTCATTTTCTAGTGACGCCGGCGCCGCATCTTCTGAGCACCTGATTCCATAGACCACTTCCGGCAAAATGAGGTGCCGAGCAGAGATTCTGGAGGGGTATCCATGTGCCACGTATACCTTGACTGAAGTTCACCGCTCCAAAATAGCACCTGAAGGTCATAGGAATGGGGGTGGCCCGTTGGCTTAGGACGGACAGGCTAAAGTTGTGTAAGCTAAAGAAAGCCGTAGACATTCAAGCTTGCAAGCTATACTTGAAGGTCCAAGAGTGGTGAAGCACGACTTTCACTGTCACAAGTATCAGAATACTTGCCGGCATACCTCTTGCTACCCTAAACCCCATAACCGTCTGCACCGTAACCCCAAAACTGTGATGCTAACATAATATCTGTTATGCAGCAGGATTCTTTCATCTTTTGCGTATAACATTTTATAAGAAGAGCATATTCTAACTTGCTTCAACCACCCAGAAAACACTATCAAACAGATCGGCCAGGCCATGGCCAGCGTATCGACTTGCTTGTGACGCCCGAGGTGAGCGCACTCATGAACAAGTGCCCAGGCGAATTAGAGCCTTAGAGGGTTTCGCTAGGTAATTTCTGAGCTATTTGGTTAGTTTTGGGTGCATGAAAAAGCACCATTCACCCGCAGTGGAAGCGGCAATTCGTATCAGGTTTCCCGGAAGATAGAGTCGGGCATAGGGATGTGGAAGCTACAGATCAGCTGTTCGCGTTCACGCATCACATGGTTTAGGGGTGAGGTTTGGGCGCTATACATAGGGTTTGGGATTTGGGGTTAGGGGGATAAAGGGGATTACGGTTAAGGGTTTAGGGTTAGTAGGTGGCTTACAGACTTCTCGAGGCGTTTCCTATTCTCGGCAAAGCCCGTACGAGTCATGTTTTCCCAGTTCCTCCCAGTGGGATTGGACAGGACATGTCACGGTCTGCTTTTGGAGCTTGAGGGGTTACATAGTTACACAGGTAAGATGCCTATTGTGTTCTAGGCTAGCAAGCACCACATTCTGACTCAAATGATAAAGCCGTGCTTCGATCCCTCAACATGTAAGGTTTACGCTATAACCTTACTAAAGCCTTAGCATTTGGCAAGCGCTGAACATCAAGTCCCCGCTTCTACAGTGCAAATGCCAGCCATTGACGGCACTGCACGGATGTGCGGTTTACATGCAGGGGGTGGGGGGGGCAAGCCAAAGCAGAGAGCCCTAGGGTTTCGGGTTTAGGGTTCAGGGATCCGCAAGAAGTCTCTCTGGTTTTTGGACATCCCACATGAGGGTTTCTGCGAATTCGGGCAGTACAACGAGATGATAGGAGTCTCCATGCAGGACTCTGTAGGATCATTCAGGATTCTGCAGATGCAACTGCAAAGCTGTTAGCCCTTTGATGAGACTAACCCCAAAACCCACATATGGCTGTTGCACAATGAAGGGCTTCTATCATCCCCGCTGCAAGTGTTTAGGTTACGTCATTCCCCCTTACAGTAACTGTTGCCACATTTGGTAATGGGAGATATAATAGCGCCTTAATACAGACCCCTATAAGAACAGTTACTGTAAGGGGGAATGACCCAACGTTTAGGATATATCTAAAGGCTGTTTTGGGTATTGCGGTCCGTATTATACTACGAACTCCAAATCCAAAGATTACCATCATTTTGACAACCTGCCATCTACAGGCGATTCTGGAAGACATGGCTTTATAATTCTCATTCTTTTTAGATCATGCTTTGAGCTACCTGTCCGTCAACATCGCGGGGCAAGGTGTAGACCGCTTCCAAAGTCCAAAAGGACGGGAAGCTCGTCCTCGCTGGCTTGGCGATACTACTCCCAAACCCCAAATTCTGAACCCCAGGTCGTTGAGTCGAGTGGCGCAAGTGAGTGAAGAGGCGCAACTATGAAACACAAAGAACACCCAGCTGCTATAGTCAGTGTCCAGGTTCCCCTATTGTGCCTGTACATGGGAACCCGAGAAGGATTACAAAAACGTATTTCTGCAACTGCTAGTATCTCAATAAGGGACCAGTATTCGTGGCCTCGGAAGCCCTGGACCTCCTCCGCTCTGAACTGAGCTAGCCTACTTGGGGGTTTCCCCAAATCAGGATACCTTTTGATGGGGGTCCCTCTATTGATGGAGCTTTCCATTTGTGGTAATTTGGGGCACCAAGTCTTCCAGACTGGGTTTGGCAGACTTGGGAGTTTAGACTTTACGGGCCAGGTGTTGTAACGTGATTAGCTATTTCTCCGCAGCAGTCGGTGGGAAACACAGAGATTGTGGGGCAACAGGGTTCGGCTCGAGCGTGCCAAGTTGCCCGTGAAGATTTTATGACGGCAACGTAATAGTACCAGAACAAAAATTCACCTGACACCAGCTTTCTTCTACATCTTGCCCGTGGCATGGGAGCAGGTTGCCAGTTGGACAAGCAAGCTTTCTCCCTAACCTGATCTAACCTGAAACCCAAAACTTTGAAAAGGGTGCAACTCTAAATGCTTTGGCATCCGTGATACCTTCGGTGAAATGCTCAGTGCACAATGCCTTTAGGATGGCACGAGATCAACCTAAAGCAGTAGGGTAAGCCCGCCCTACACCCTGAACTAGGCCCATGATTAATAATCCCCCTCCTTTCAATTGCCTTGATTGTAGGATCCCCATTATAATCCCTATTAAGGGGAGGGGGTTTATTTATGTCAGGGGTCTGGGTAAATATAGAACTCGCTACGCCCCCCTCTTGAAAGGACAGTGGTCTTTGTCAGGGCCCTTTTGATTTTGAGTTTCTATGCCATTTTGGGGAGGGTGCCGCTGCGAGCTTCCATCCTATCTAATCCTTTGCAGGGTCTACCAAAATGCCTTATGAGTTTTTTGGGTTTCAGAAATCCAAAATTTATGAAACACACAAGAGCAGAAACCATACTGAACACCGTAAGTGATACTCACCCTTCTTGCTGTACATGTGTCAACATGAAGGGTGCTTTTCCCAATGTGGGGCATTCTTAAATCGAGATCCTGTCAGGGTCCTGTTCCGCCAGGGTGCAAACACAATAGGTGTGTATGTATATACGAATATATATATATATGTGTATACATTTTGATCAGCGCATATCTACATGTTCTATACTATACGTTTGTTTAAGCAGGGTTGTCGTGTGGAGGCTCGATCCAGAAACCTTGCCGACCTCAAGAAGAAGAAGGAGGAGTTCCTGACAGTTTCAACATGTCCCAGTAGTAGGGGATCCACTGTTACCCTAAGGCTCCAAATAGCCTAATGTAGGTCATATTTATAGACTTTGGGGCCCAATGTAGGGATTATTGATAGACATGGAGCCCTATAGGGTAATACTATTAAACTAGTCTACTATACTAGATCCCCAACTACTATAGTGCATTTTATGGGGACCGCGACATGGAATAAATCCCAAAATCGAATAGTCCATATTATGTGAACCCCGAATAGGGCGCCCAATTTTGTTTGATGCCCCAGTTTCTCCAGTTGCAGTTGATGTTCTTCTGAAACTTTATCGGATACAATGCCTCTAGCCTGTTGTGCCTGCTCAGTTATTCTTACCAACCTCTTTTCTACCCGCGCAGCATTGCTGCTGTTGCGAGTGCTTTCTCAGTAGTCTGCATTCTTCGCAAGATCTACAGCTATGCTGCTGTGCTATCTTCATTAGCATCATGGCGCTCTCGTGGCTAGATTGCCGCGCCATGATCTCAAGCCCCCATACCTACAGTAGATCCTAGATGGAAAGGCTCGAAGCATCATCCACAGTTTCAGGCCGCACCCCGTAGATCAAGAACTTGGTCGGTGGTATTCAAGATTGTTGGTGGGAGAAAGCAATTGGTGTGGTCTGCACAGTTCAGACGGTTCAGGGCTAAAGCCTGAGTAGCATACTCATGCCACAGCACAGCTACTGACTTCCAGCTCTGTACCCCGGACTATCCCTAACTCCAAAGCCCCAAAAAACTAAACCGTGCGGCTCGTTTTTCTCCCCTACCTAGTATAAGGTCCATCCCAGGAAGCTTCTCGCAGAATCGGTCACATCATTTAAGCCCCAAATCCTACACCATAAAACTACCCTCCCCAATAATGTTAGGCGCCTGATGTCTATCTGTTCTGTGACCCTAAGTCTCATGGAAGGGCAGCGCAGACCTTTTGTGTCAGACTTCCCAAGCACAAAAAACCTAGCCTTTTTCTTGACACTGAAAGGTCATTAAAGGTCTATTTTTGCGTGGGCCCTGGGAACCTGCCAAAAGACTGGGCCACGGGACGGGGCCACGGGAACCCGAAACCCCTAAACCTTCCAACCCTAAAAGCCTAAACCCCAAACCCTAGAAAGCACATAATATGCGTATATGTATATATATACACACTTTTAACCTTAAGCCCTCAAATGCTGAAGCGCCAAACCCCAAACCCTTGATTCTCTTCAGCGGTCCGCGAGGTCCGATATGCACAGCCATTCCCGCAAGCACGCTATTTGGGATGCCATTCACAAAAACCAGAATCGAAAATACATTAAAGAATCCAGCAACATTCAGGATCAAGAACCAAATTGGTTTCCGCTATGAAGAACGAGCAAATTTTCCAGCGCATTTTGTCACTGCCGCCCACCACCAGGGGAAGCTCACAAACAACACAGTATATCCATAGTAATATGATGACGGTGATGATGATGATGATGATGATGTTGCTCATGCTCATCATGCCCATGATGTTGTTGGGGGTGCTACTGATGTTGATGCTGAGGATGGCGGTGGTGGTCTTGAGACTGGTGATAGTGTTCCCCCCGAAACGCCGTGGCAATGATGGTGATTATGATGACGACAGTGATGTTGCTGTTGCTGTTGGCAATCATGCTGCTCATTTTTGTTTTGTTGGGCATGACCCTGATGCTGTTGCTGCTGATGATGATGGTGACGATGATGGCCATGATTGTGAAGTTCTTGTGGATGACGTTGCTGCTAATGGTGTCAACGCATATGGTGACACGTTGTTTGCATTGCTGCAGGATGGTGATGCTGCTCATGTTGGCAACCATGACGATGATGATGATGATGATGACGATGATGATGATGATGATGATGGTGGCGGCGAGGACGACAACGACGGCGCCTTCCTCTCAGCCTTTTGGATGATGAGCATGGGAGTGGTATGGCTTCAAAAAGCAAAGTCATGCCGCTTTTCCTGATGATGAGGTTGTTGTTCATGATGCCGCTGCTGATCCTGGGTGTGATGTTGACGATGATGCTGATGATGGGTATAGTGATGATGATGACGATGACGATGATGCCATGTGCTGTGGCCATTCTTTTTTGTGTTACCCTTGCTGTGAGTGATGATGATGACGATGATGATGATGATGACGGTGATGTTGTTGTTGTTGTTGATGATGATGGTGATGATGCGGATGATGATGAGGTTGAAGTGGCTGATGTGGATGGTGCTGACGATGATGTCCCCATAGGTGATGAATATGCTGTGAACGTACGCTTCCAATCATGATGTTGTTGATTATGAAGATGATGATGATGATGATGCTGATGTTGATGTTAGCAATGATGGTCAAGGTGATTATCATGATCATGATAAAAATCAACGCCGACGCCGACGCAGATGCTGCAGCTGACAACATTCGCTGAATGTGCAGTTTTCAGCACGAGCGTGATGATGCTGGTGCTGCTGCTGATGATGATGATGATGATGATGATGCCGTTGTTGCTGCTGTTGCCACTGATGTCGCTGATGATGATGATGATGATGGTGGTGATGATGCTGGTGGTGGTGGTGTTGCTGGTGGTGGTGGTGGTAATTGTGGTGGTTGTCTGAGTATAGATGATGCAGATGTCGCGGGCGATATTGATGAAGAAGCTAGTGTTGTTGCCTGTTTCGGTGAAGTCGCCGTTGACAGTTGTGTTGTTTTTGCTCATGATGCTTGTGGTGATAATGCGGCTCGCCCCCTCTCCACCTCCCCTCCCGACTAATGTTGATGGACTTTCGTAGCTTTTGTTGACCGGCTGTGGCCCTCAAGAAATACCCACAGAAAAGGTTGTCCAGAAACATCTTGGTGAGGGGACAACGTGTTTGGAGTGTGGACTATTCTCAGAACTTCGAGGTGCAGAAGCTTGAAACACCAGGCTAGAACTCTTTAGTGTCAGGGCAGCGACCATGGGTCGTCCCACAGCCAGGGGGCTCGGAAATGGGACAGGCGGTCCCGGGACTGGGCCACAGGGCGTGACCATTCAACAATCAACCTATCCCCCTTTGATCCCCCTTTGACAGTCCCCAATCTTGCTACGAACCCTCAACAGGAAACCGACACCTCTTGGGAATTCCCAGCACAAGCCTACAAGGTTCCTGAAAATAATTTTAATTTCTGTTGCCTAGAATCCTAATGTTTAGTTGAAATTATAAGTTCTACTGGGGTTCCAAATCCCTTAGAGAAGCCCAAAAAATCTAACCCTCAACCCAAAAACCTTGAACCGGGAAGGCTTGGGCCCAACTGGTTTTGGTGGATATCATCACGTGGCTCGTTCTCAACGGCCTGGGGGCTGAGGCCCTGTATTAAGCAGGAACCTGTTGGGAGCACAAATCCGAAGCGGTTTAGGGTTTTGGGATTGGGGGTATTATGGTGGCAGACTTCCTTAGGTACATAGCTCAATGGGGTTTTGGCTTTCGGGTTGTCCTGGTCGTAGACTTGTCTCAGGGGACTCAATGAGCGTCACGTTGGATTTGTTGTTCCCAGAGGCAGTTAGCAGGCCCAAGAAGGTTTAGATTGAGGCTGCGCATGAGTTTCTCATGGGTATGTTGTCTAGAAGTTCCTGTGCTGGGGGGGGGTTGTGTAGTTTCTTATGATATCCATCTATTTCTGGGGTCCCTTTGAGAGTACCGCTACTAGTAGCCATGATGGGTGTCAGCGTATCATGTTCCTTTCCGCTGAGGGTGTGGGCTTCCTGCCTCAGGTCCTGGTCGATGAAGGGTGCCCCTCCATGGATCTCCCGGGTACAGAGGTTGTAGATCATGTCAGGATGACTGTGCCAAATGCCAGTATGGCGCTTGCTGCATGCCGCGCCGCATGAGCGACTCGAGCCTGCGTGTGACAGCCTAAGCCCTAAACCCTAAACCCCTAAACCCTAAACCCACTGAGCAAGAGAGAGTGTGCCAGTGGAGCCTGAGAGCTGCGTAGCTATGTGAACTAGATCCCTCCGGCCGATATTGATATGGCTTCCATGGTACAATGGTTTCATGTTGGGGTTATGCATGATAGACCCTATCAGCTTCCATGTTTGTTGCATGGAAGGTAATCCATGGTAATCCTAAATCGCCAAACAATACCTCCAATTACATCCCTTCCCCGTCTTCCAATTTATCCAAATACATGCGTACACATATGCGTATATGTATACATTTATGCCTATATCACCCGATATTCCGACAGAATCCTGCACATTTATGAATCTAGGTCCCTCACATTGCCCCTACTTGCTTTCTGGGTCCTAACTCTAGGCTCTGGATTAGGCTTGTAGGGCTTTAGAGGGCATCTGGTTTGGGCATACGAGGACCCTCAGATGAAGGGCCCTTGCTAAGCCTTAGACCTTGTGCAGGCCAGCAAGCGGCAGCTACTGTATCAGCAGGACCTGCGCAACCTTTGGCGGAGCGCCGCATGTGGGGCCCTCAAAGTGTCATGTGCAAGTCCTACATGACAACCCCCCGGACATGAAATCGGCTTTATGGGGGCAATAACGGGATATAGTAGCAAGGGAACCCCAATATAGAATCCCGAAGGGGGCCCCCAACAAGGTACCCTTGATTTTCCCTACAGAGCGGACACGACACCCAAGAGGAACACTGTTAGGTTTGCTGTCCTTCCAGTGGGTTTATATGGTTTTTTCCTTGAATAGGGGGACCCCAGACCACAGAATATTATAATCCTTATCATGGGACCCCCCAAAAGAGTTCCCCTTATCTTGGGAAACCCCTATATGGAGGCTCATGTTTGTTCGGGAGAAGGTAAACCCTTAAGCCTCTTTCATATGCGACTCTATTGCAGTGCGTGCATATATTAGTACAGTACCCGGCAGGGATCCCCAAGTCGCTCTTGGAGACCTTGCTCTTCATGTCTTGAAATCTGCGTTTTTTACTTATACATAAATAGCAGAGCCCTGCAGCACCTTGGAGTAGGGAGCGAGATTAATCCGGCTATGCCTACCGTACTACCAGCTAATACCCGAAGATGGTTCATCCGGGGCCCAATTGCCATGAATAGCTTGCAGATCTTGGCATTTTTTCCGCAACAGGGCTTCAAATCAAGGAGGGTTCCAAATCATTTGAGGCGTTTTCGGGCTTCCTGATGAAAAAAGATAGCAGAACGCTGATGTCCATGTTGGGGCCCCCGCGCATGTTATGCAAACAGCTGACTGAACAGGCAGGTTCGACATTTGGGACGCATTGGTCTCTTCCACTGTCAACAGCGCATATGCTGAACTGCACATCCCAAGGCAAAATCTGACCTCTGCCCCATCTGTAAGCCCCCAATATGAAACCCTCAAAACCACGAACCCCAACCTTTAACCCATGCACCCTAGTGCCATAAACAATCTAACTTCAAGTCAATCCTATACCCTCCAAAGCCCATACCCCCTGAGGCCGTGTTCTTGAAACAAGCAATCCAGAAGCCAAGCTCCACCAGGCGAGGGCTGCAAAGGTACTCTACTGCGATTCATGCTACTGCTGCTGCTGCTGCTGCTGCTGCTGCTGCTGCTACAACAACAACAACAGCAACAACAACAACAACTACTACTACTACTACTACAACAACAACTACAACTACAACTACAACTACAACTACAGCTACAACTACAACTACAACTACAACAACAACAACAACAACAACTACTACTACTACTACTACGACGACGACGACGACGACGACGACGACGACGACGACGACTACTAGTACTAGTACTACTGCTACAATCACTAATACGAATAAGTATGACAGTTATGACAAGGCGACAACGGCGACGATGACGACTACTACCACCACCACTAGCTGCTGCTCCCACTGCTCCTGCGACTGAAACTGCTACTTCTCACCTCGGCTACCCCGATTCGATCAGCAGCCTCCGTCCCAATGGGAGAACAGCAGACAGTTCACCCACACTATTGATGGTGCGACAACTGCTGCTACTGCTTCCCATATTATTGGTGCCACAGCGACTACTTCTGCTGGTGCTGCTATTACAAAGACGATGGCGATGTTGTCGTTTGCTACTGCTATTGCTACTGCTATTGCTACTGCTATTGCTACTGCTATTGCTACTGCTATTGCTACTGCCGCTGCTACTGCTGCTGCTGCTGCTGCTGCTGCTGCTACGGTTATGGCTATGGCCACGGCTACAGCTGCTGTAGCTGCTGTAGCTGCTGCTCAGCACTACATCTACACCAGTGCCGCCGGCAGGACCCTTATCTCCACGGCTGCCCTGCCATTGCTTGTACTCGTGCTCAAGACTCATCATGTGTGCAGCCTTGGTTTTCAGATAAGTATCTCCGGCCTTCTGCCTGGAGTCATTTCAAGCTTTGTTACCTTGGAAAGCGCATGGCTAACTTGCATGCTCATGTGTAATTAGTCACAACCAACCTGACACATTTTTTTCAGGGGCTGACAGGGGGAACCCCCAATTGCCCTGGTGAGCTTCATGGATGGGCCTTGGTCACAGCCTCTAAGGATAGCAGAACTTCGAAGAGTTGCAAGAAGATGTTCGAAACAATAGAGAACCTTGAGCCCAGAAGTGCATCTGTAGGGTTTTTAGGGATAATGGAAAAGAAAATGGAAGCTACTATAATGGGGTATATAGGCATTATAGGGTATATATTGGGGTTTTAGGTCTAATGTAGACCCCGATTAATATGCATGTCAAATCGATGCGTTGCCTCAGCCACACAGGCTTGCAACCGCAGCTTTGCATCACGGGAACAGAGGGCCAAACAATGTGGACAATGTAGAAGTATACAATGTGAAGGAACATGAGCATTTTTCCTTCTAGCCGGACATGTTTCAGTTCTTGATTAGTCACTCCGATGAGCCACAGAATTCGATCTCAACATGAAAAGGCACCCATGCTCGAATCCCCGTAGACACCAACACCTCAAGACCTCTTCAGCGAATGTATCTTCAATACCCGCAGCAGACCCCCGAGGCCCTGAGCGCCAGGAAGTGTCAGTTCATCTATAGGGGTCTCCAAAATATTTTGTAATTTTGGTTACCATAATTACAATAACAACCAAATATTGTAATTTTTGGTGTGGTTCTGAGGCCAGTTTAGTCATAAGATTCTAGAAACATCTCAACCCTACTTGGGGGTGTGGCCGTGCATGGCGTCTGAGAGTTCGTCCGGGAAGCAGCTCGACTTGCAGATGGGCGTTGACCTGTGAAACTCAAGAATTGCTTAGGGTTCTCTGAGTTTCCTTCATACAATCGATACTTACTTAACTTCTTGCACGACCCCTTGTACCCTAAACTGCCCTAAACATTGGGAAGCCCAGGAAAGTAGTGCTGTAAGGTCGTGCAGGATCTTGAGTATCAAAAGTGGGAGATAAGTAGAGTAGTTTGCAGAAATGTGGAGATGTCCGAAGGTCGGGTACCCTCCCGAAAGTCTATGCAAAATCTTGGGTTGAGGGCTGAGGTATTCGGAGTTTCAGGATTTGGGTCTGACTTTCGGGTGAATTGGGATACTTCAAAGATGTCATAGGAACTCAACAGGGACTACAACCTAGCACAGTCACTGGAAGTCACCAGATAGTAAGCAATTCCTTTGCAGTACCTCTATGGCAAAAGTATTCTTTTGGGATTTCACGATCTGGACAGGCATAGTCCCCGTCCCTATAAGATTAAATTCTCCCACCCCCATAGTGTTAAATATGCCTAGTATACTATAGATTACTTCACGGGGCGTATTTAGTATTAGGGGCAGACCCTAGACCCACGGAGGGTACCACCCGTTTTGGGTTGAAGGTTACCTAAACCTCAAAAACACGTAGAACAATGGTCCAAAACCCCTAAACATGGTCTAAAGGGCTTCGTTTTACATATAGTGGGGGGTCCGGTAAGGGTTGCAGGGCAACATGGACATTCCCTAATCCGCCCTGTCGCATGAGTGTCATACGCTTTTTTCCGTGGGATGTTTTTGTATAACATGCTTCAATACAGCTAGTCTCTTGGGAATATTGTGACCCTTCGCTGAACCTGGCATCCGAAATCCGGAGGCTAAAGCAAGGTGAACCGCCCGATGGGAGAGCTCCTAGGCTACCGGACTCTGACTCGAGCTGCGGAATTCTGTTTAGGGTTTAGGGTTTAGAAGCGCCTGTTTATGTCCAACAAGGCCCCTTCACACCGCGCCTCAAACTCCGAATCCTACACCCTAGAACCCAAACCTTCTGGACCCCTAAACCGGAGTCCTCTGCGAACAGGCCGGCCACGATCCTTGATGCGTCTACTGGTCTTCCACCAGGATGGAAGGAACGGACCAAGACGATTCTGCGCCTTGTCTCCTGTTCCACCTTGCACATTTTAGGCAAGGTAGTCTCTGCTTAGCAGTTTAATCCCAAAACTAAGTCTCCCCTGCGTTTAGGCTTTACCAAGAGCCTCCTAAGTAATTACTGCCTGTTTGGGTATTATGTTTTCATCCCTTGTCAGAGAACCAATAACCAAACCAAACGGAACTCCACAGGAGCCCTGAGGTAGGGTTGATTTAGGGTCAGGGTTTAGGGTCTAGGGTTTAGTGTTTAGGGTAAGAAGTCACAATTTGTCGTGCTTCAGCCCAAACCTTTATCCCCTCAGATAGGAACGGCGTAGCTTCAAGGGTAAAGGGGTTCTTGAGAGGATTTATCAACTTTAAATCAGGATTGCAGAAGTTTGATCTGACTCACACATGTTGTGGTTTGCCAAAGTGTTGGGGCTCAGTTACACCTTTTCAGGGCCGCAAATTGGCATATTAGTTTCCTACATGCTCCTTGCATAAACCCTACAACCGCTAAACCTGTCGGCAACTCTGCATCTGAAATGGTCTTTCTAATGGCCAGGCAGGGTCCGCCGCCCAGTCTCAGTGAAATCACCACGCAGGGCACGGGGTCTTCACGATTGAGGTGAGGCTCCCCCCGACCCATATCAGTGAGATATTCATGCCTCCAGCGGGGTGAGTTGCTGAAAAATGCGCGCAGAAAGTGCAACGCTCGCCAGTCTTGCAGGCAGGCGTGAACTTCAAAGAGTTCGGGACATCGGACAGACGGCATTCCTCCGAATATTAAAGCGGTCTGGCTAGACCCTATAAGTCCTATAAGTCCCTGGACTAGAGTCCGAAGCCTGATGCCTCGAGACATGTCGCCCCAAATGCCCAGACGCGTAAACTTTAACCCTGAACCCTGAAGACCTTGCCGTCCTGACACCACGAAATTCCCAAGCGCCACAAGCTAAGACCTACAGTCCCGCAGACCTATTCCAACCCAAGAGCGTAAAGTCTAGATTTCCTGAAGCCTATGAACCCAATCTACCCCAAGCCCTGAAGGCCGAGAAGTCTATTCCTCAGGCTGTATTACTGGTCTAAACTCGCAATCAATACGAATTGCCCGAAGGCCTGGAACTGTCAAGCCTCAATGACAGAACCTCACTTGGAGGTCCATGGGTATTTCGAACCTCCTTCAATTGTACTGAAAGCTCCAGCTATCACCCTATCAAGGGACTCAGGGGACTTATTTATTGGGTTTCACATAGAGTCATTGTATCAGTAACGAGACCCTCAACCCCTACATGCTTGGAACCCCCCAGTTTCCATGTCATGTTCCATTTGGTTTTCGCGTGAGTCTCCATCAGGGGGTCATTTTACTACCCATTGAGCTCCAAGTAGAAATCATCTCAAACGTTCCTTTACTTTGAAAAGCAGGAAGTGCCTGACCTAAACCATAACTCTTCACCACGACATCGCAAGACAATGTACGCCAGGTGCTCAAATTAATTTCCAGTATTATTGCTCTAGTTGAGTAGCATGATTATGGCATAGGGTCCCTCAAGTAGACCTCAGCGTGATGGAGGAGAATTCAGTCTCGAGGGCACTTAGTTCCTTTGGGCAGTCCCCCTAACTACTGCTCAGAGTCCTTGCCAAACATCACACAACAAACCTTTCAACAGGCACTACACTGGAGGGCTCAGGCTACACTAGATCATCAAAGCTTTGCTGCACGTAGAACTCAAGCCCTAAACCCTGAACCCT